>JAMXBD010001740.1:0-287500 GCA_024138025.1 Combretum micranthum | reverse complement strand
AGTAAAGAGATGGTATGGTTGCAGAATTTCTTAAGTGAATTGGGGAAAAAGCATAAGGATGGTACCCTATACAGTGACAGTTAGAGTGCTATTTTCTTGGCTAAGAATCCAGTATTTCATTCAAGAACAAAGCATATTGAGTTGAAGTATCACTACATACGGTATCTCTTGGAGAGAAAGATCTTGCAGCTAGTGAAGATTCAAGGGAGTGAGAATCCTGCTGATATGTTGACTAAGGTTGTGACCTTAGAGAAGTTGAAGCTATGTATGGCTTCAACTGGGCTTGAAACTTGAAGAGAAGTCTTGGCGCTACCATTTGGTGCAAGTTACTGATGAGAGATTGAGAAGTGGCTTACATGAGATTCAGTCTCCAGGTGGGAGATTGTTGGGTTGTGGAGCCTGAATACTGTACACCTTTGAAAAGTCATAATTCTTCTCAATATATATGTGAAGGGACATGTTTCTTGTATATGAAACAATGTAACTTTTCTTGAAGGGTATATAGAAAGTTGTAACTCTTCCCAAAAGGCATTATTATTGTTAGTAAGGGTATTTTAGGCAGTTCACGTAAAATTGTCATTAGGGTTTTTTTATAAATAGCCCATCTATGTAATACACATCTCTCTCTTACAGATAGTGAATATCCTGGCTTGGTAGCGCCCCCAGACGTAGTCACAATCCGTGACGAACTGGGTAAACAATTTTGTGTCTTTGTCATTTCAATCTTTATTTTTCGTCTTTATTATTTCGTAACACTAGTTGGCATATATGCTTTAAAATATGTTCTGCTTTTGATGTTTTTTAAGTCACGGATGTTGAGGCAATAAAGCATTTTTTTCTAATATTCATTCCTCTTAATTGTTACGTCTTTTTTTATTTATTTATTATTTTTTTTATGGTATCAGAGCAAGATTGAAGCTCACATTTATCTAGTAAGTTTGATTGCCTTGTTGAAGGAGATTAAAAATTGTGCAAAGATATGGAGTTAGAAAATGGAAGTACTAGTTCAAACACAGTATGGTGTTGAGAAGATTGTGGGAACAAATTACAAGTATTGGAGAATGTGTATAGAGGCTTATCTTCAAGGTCAAGACTTCTGGGAATTAGTTGCTAGTGCTGATGCAAAAATTCCTACTGATGCTCTAGAAAACGCTGAACCACGAAGGAAATGGAAGGTCATAAAGCTCTCTATACGTTGAGGAATTTAATTAGCAAGGAGTTTATTGACCATGTTCATGATGTCAGTTCACCCAAATAAGTATGGGAGACACTATAGAGGCTACTCTTTGAAAAAAATACAATAAGGTTGCAATTATTGGAGAATGAAATGGCGATTGATGTGCATTTTATTCTTGACCAAGTTTTAATAAATTAATAACCTATAATCTCTTTCCTATGATCTGGTCAACGCTAGGTAAGTGTACCTATCGTATGTAGTATATGAATGAATATAGGATCGTATTCCTTGGGGATCTCGACAAGTACTATCACTCACCTTTTTCTTATTATGATATTAATTAAACTACTAAACTCCTACAAACAATCACTAATGATTACTAACATCAATTTACTTAACTAAATGCAGAACACAATGACTTAAATCTTGCTTCATTGATGAACTTGACATGTACATTAAGAGCATACAATTAATATCACTAGTTTCTTAAACTACAGAATTCATTAAGTGTGTTAACGTCTTTCTCAAGATCGCTAGCATCTAATCCTAAGTTTATCCACTGGAATCTCTTCATAGCTAATAGCAACTTACGATGACATTAAATTCAGGAATCCTTACTTAAGTACGTATATGCAAAAGAATTTCACAATCCTATCTCTAGGCATCATGAGCAATTCCTTCCAATAGCCTAGATCTATACAAGGGGACTATCTCTTGATCTGTCCTAATAAAATCTAACATGAAATTATACCGTGCACAATACAATTCCATGATTCGATAAAATCAACTGTCGAATCTAAGAAGACTAATAATAATTCATTGACTAATCTTATTAACATATATCAAATTATGGTGTAACAGGCCTAAGGAACACTACTCATATATCATATAACAAGAAAACAAAACAATAACTAAATTAAAACAGAAAGGAAACATGAAAGAAAACTCCCTTTTCATGATATAAATATTGAACTCTTCAATAAATGACAACAACATCCCGTCTCCTCTTCCTTGTCTCTCAAGAATCTCCAAGGAGTACATTACAACAAGATACAATGCAGAAGAAACTATGAACAGGTATAATGTTACAAAAAAATCTGAATTATACTAGTTTGGTGTACAAAATGATTAAGATCCCCCAATGCGATCTATGGGTCTTGTATTTATAGTTCCCAAGTGATTAGACATGAATGTCATCTTTTCCTTATGTCCATTAGTCTTTGCATCTCTTCAAGAAATGGTTATTTTACATCTGACGTGGGAACAACGAAAATCACCACCTTCATCACTGCCGTGACTCGGGCAGTGATAAGCTTAAAAATGAAATCAGTAGAGATCACCCCCTTCATTAAGACCGTGATGAGGGTGGTGATGAGTAAAACAACTAAGTTAGCGTTAATCACCATCCCTGTCATCACCGATGATGGGGGTGGTGATAGCAATCACCCCCTTCATCATAGGCGTAATGAGAGTGGTGACAAGTCCATAAATCAAATCCACGGAGATCACCACCTGCGTCACGGGTGTGATAAAGGTAGTGACAAGTCATTTTTACTCCAAATGATCTTTCTTCACAAAGTGTTAAGAATTTACACTTAGTCACCTGGAATGAACATAATTAAGCATTAAATACCATATTCTTTGACTTTAAGCATATCTAAGGAAAAATTAAACATAATTTATGCCCAATTTAATAGAGTACATGACCCCTATCAGCGATGCTCACTCAATGAAGTTTGTCTATTGCTAAATATTTCTTACGATTTAAGAGTATTTTTGCAGAAATTTCATAATTAGACATGGATGAGAAGATCAGTGAAGCAAGATTGAGAATATTTCTCATTCGAGGATTAAGAAAGGAGCACATTCCATTCATCACCTCCATTCAAAGTTAAGCAAATCAACCATCAGTTGAAGAATTAGAAAATTTGCTTTCCAATCAGGAGGCTTAGGCAAGGAAAATGGCAAACAACTTTGTTTCAGATTCCGTTCTTTTCTCAAAAGGGAAGCAAAACAAGAAGACACTAGCATGGAATAAGAAAAAGGAAAAAGGGTCAAAGAGTGGAAAGACTCCTGATGGTAGCTTACAAAACAACAATCCTATTAAGCGCTATAGATGTAGTAAAATTGGGCATATCAATAAATATTGTAGAGTGAAGCTGTCTAAAGCAAATATTGTTAGTGAAAAGGATGATGGGGATAAGCTAAATTGGGAGTAGTGCTTCTGTATAGAAGTTGTTGAAGCGAGGAATCATGTTGTTGCTAATTCAACATCAGATCAAGCTCACGTCAACTATGCTGATCACAAGGAGGAATGGATCATGGATTTTGGTTGCTCACATCACATGACCGGCAATGATTTATTATTTTCGGAGCAATGACAACATGATGGAAACTAAGTCATCGTTACAATTGATAACTCAACTTATCATGTTGTGAATGAAGGAGCTGTGAAGATTGGTGCTGATGTGAAGTTGAATGATGTTTATCACATTTCAGGTTTGGAAATGAATTTAGTTTTAGTTTCTCAAATAACAAATTCTAGAAAATATATTTTGCTTGATCTAGATGATGTGAAGGTGATTGAGAATTTAAAGACTATTGTAGCTGATGCTGTTCTCTTAGGTAAAAGAAGGAATCTTATTTTTCATGTCAGTAGGGAAGGCATATAAGAAGAAAACAAGTGATACGGGTACAGTGGAATCCAATTGATTCGCATATCTAGTGCTTGCCATTACAAGCTACGGTTTATGATGAATTATGCGATGATATAGAAAATTAAAGATATGGACGAATAAATCTTTATATATGACACACCAAAGATTAAATCAAACTAGCTATTCTAGACAATCGATGTGACATACGATAACTAGAACAATGAGGGTAGATCGATATAACACACGATCAAGAATTCGTTGAAAGGACATTGACAAATACCCAAAAGGTAAGGATAACATTCAAAAGTTGTTTATTTCATCAGAAAGAAACCCTTATATAGTCCTACAGGTCAGGCAAAGATAACTACGTAAAATAACTAAACAAAAGAAAATAATTAAAATATCACGTCAAAATAAGGCATGACAGATTTGAGATAACCTTGTCAATCATGGCCATGATCCTTTCGGATCAAAATTCATCTTCTCATTCTAGGTAGATATGGGCTTTATCTGCTTAACTATAGCCGAGATCACGGGCATTATAGAGGCCGTGATCTCCTCGGGAATAATGCGTCCAGTGTCAGAATCAACCATGGTCTCAGTTACAGCCGTTATTGAGATTATGGGCGATGTTACGGTCGTATCTATGGGCATGATCTCCACTGTCGATGATTTTCCAAATTTTGTCCTCTTCTCTAAATCGGGTGGTTGCCCAAGTGATCCATGATTCCTATCATCTTCTCTGGATTCATGAATATTTGCCCTCAAATCTTGATCAAAGTTGTGTTGATTAGGAGGATCATCCTTCATCTTTAAACTTTGTCCCACATGTAACACATGCTTTGTTTGCCTACTAACAAATTTCTTCTTAGCTGCTTTGGCCCCAACAATAATGACTTTTTCTTAGGAGGGTTCAACTCCACATGTGTTTGTTTCACATCTTCGAGACTTATAGGAAACAACTTAACTCTCCTCCCTTTAAATAAAACAGAATAAGCGTTGTCGCTACCATTATGGTTCACATCTTGATCAAATAACTATGGATGCCCCAAAAGAATATGGGATGCATTCATTAGCACAACATCGCAAAGAACCTTATCAGTATAATAATTTGGTAAAGAAATAGGAACTGATACCTGCTTAGTGGCATGGCTAGATCCTTTGTCATTAATCCAATGCCACTAATACGATTGTGGATGGGGAGTGGTTGGAAGTTTCAATTTCTCCACAAGCGATGTTGCCACAATGTTGGTGTAATTACCCGAATCAATGATAACTTCACAAACAACCCCATTCACCATGAACTTCATATGGAATTTATTCTCCCACTGTTTTTGTTCAGCTATTGGTGTCACACTCAAACTCCTCCTCAAAACACCATTCAAAGAAAAACAGTCCTAATATTTGTTCAGCTTGCACCTCTTCCTCACATTCCTTGTCAGGATTAGTATGATTGACTTTCTCCTCTTTGTCATCACTTTCCAAACAACCTCCACGAATGTAAGCAACACATCTATTCAGACATTACACAGTGGTCTAAAACCTAAGCATTTAAAACATTTAATTTCTCTAGTTTTCTTCCCAACAATACTGGAGTCATTTGCTTGGACATCGACTTCACTTTCTCTTCATTAGACTTCTCATGAATAATCATGCTGCTTAACATCTTTATGATCACTAATAACCTCCTTTTCATCATCATGCAGAGAAAACTTTTTGTTACTTTCATACTTGGAAAAGTTACCTAAAGATTTATGAGATTTCCATTGCCTTTCAACCTTTTCCACCATCAACATTGCCTCTTCTAGAGTATCGATCCACTGAAGCTCGACAACATTCGATATCTTAGTTTTCAAACAAGCAATGAATCGAGCAATCGATTATTTTGGAGTTTCCATGATCTGGATTCGAATTATTAGAATCTCAAATTCTTGGATATATTCAGCCACACTTCTACTCCTTGGTAAAGTATGTAACCGTATTAGTAACACTTGGCTATAGTATTCTAACATAAATCTTCGCCGTAATAGCCCTCACATCTCAGCTTAAGTATTCATATCCCGTTCTCCATTCCTCCTTTAACTAGCCAACACATTCTTCCACCAATGGGAAGCATAACCCTTGAATTCAATCATAGCTAATTTAACCCACTGCACATCATCACAATCATGGTAGTTAAATAATTTCTCGATTTGGTCTTCCCAATCAAAATACTTGTCAGCCCCTCCAGTTCCATTAAAATGAACCTTTAACTTTATGGTCTCAATATCTCGAAATCCTTTAGGTCTACGTCATCACGAGGTTCATCAAAATCATCATCATATTCTTCAATCCTACTTTCTCTCACCGGATGATGTACATGTCCCATTCCTCTTCCATGGACATCCATTACTCCACTGTAAGGGAATTACATTCTAGGGTTTCCACCAGTTCCTCAACATGCCTTAGTCATGTTTTTCATGGGAGGAGAGGTGCCTCTAGCTATTTATTCCATACTTCTAAAGGTTTCCTCTTGTTGTTGTATCATATTTTGCATCCTTGCATTATTCCTCATAAGTTCCCTAAACTCATTCAAATTAACAAGTGCTCTCCCATAGAATCACTTCCATATCCACCTTTAATGTCAACCTTTCCAGACATTCTCAAAGAAACCAAAATTTTCAGCATAGAAAACAATCACAGAACCAAATCTTGCAGAATAATGATCAACTACTGAAGCCTGAAGTCGCAATCTACAACCCTAGGCTCTGATACTAAGATGGTACAATATGGTGGAATCCGATTGATTCACGAATCTAGTGCTTGCAATTACGAACTATTTTTATGATGAATTATGCAATGATATAGAAAATTAAAGATATGGACGAATAAATCTTTGGATATGACTCACTAAAGACTAAATCGAACTAGCTATTCTAGACAATTGATATGACACACGATGACTAGAACAACGATGGTAGATCGATATAACATACAATAAAAAGTTCGTTGAAAGGATAATGACAACTACCCAAAAGGTAAGGATAACATTCAAAAGTTGTTTATTATATCAGAAAGAAACCCTTACATAATCCCACAAGTTGAGCAAGGGTAAATATGTAAAATAACTAACAAAAGAAAATAATTAAAATATCGCGTCAAAATAAAGCATGACAGATCTAAGATTACCCTGTCAATTACGGTCGTGACTTATGCCGTGATCCTTACGGATCAAAATTCATCTTCTCATTCCAGGCAGATATGGATGTTATCTACTTAGTTGTGGTCGAGATCACGAGCATTACATAAGCTGTAATCTCTTTAGGAACAATGCGTCCAGTATCAGAATCAACTACGATCTGTGTTACAGCCATTATCGAGATTACGGTGATGTTGATGATTTTCCAAATTTTTTCCTTTTCTGTAAATCGGTGGTCACCTAAATGATCCATGATTCCAATCAACAAGTCAGATGACAATGCAGAAATTTGGCATGCTCGACTAGGACATTTAGGTTATCAAATGCGCCAACAAATTTCTTCTAAGAAATTTTTAGATTGCTTACCGATACTAAAAAATGTAAGTGAAAGTGAAATTTGTTAAGGTAGCCAATATGACAAATCACGCCAACTTTCCTTGTAGCTCATTAAATCGCAGATTGAATCCTTTTGAATTGGTTCACACATATATGATGGGACCAACAAAGATAATGAGTTATTGTGGTAATAGTATGTCGTGAATTGGTGGATGACCATTCAAGGTACACTTGGTTATATTTCTGGAAGGAGAAAAGTGAAGCACTATCCAAATTCATTGAATTCAATACACTTGTTGAGAAAGATTTTAGGTAGAAAGTGAAATGCTTAAGAAGCAACAATGGCAACAAATTCATGTCAGTTGAATTCTTTCAATATTGTAACAAAAGTAGCATTCAACGGCTAATGACATGACCAAAAAGCCTTCAACAAAATAGGGTTGCAAAATGAAAGTTGCATATCTTATTCAATAAGTCTTTCATGGGTGCATGATAAAAGCCTTCCCAGAGAGCTTTCAGTAGAAGCATTTCATGTGCATGCCATGTAATAAATCGTTTACCTCCATGGTCAGGTAAAGAAAAGTCCTTTGAAATCTTGTATAATGTCAAGCCAAATGTAAATTACTTTAAGGTGTTTTGGTTCAATTTGTTATGTTCATATTCTGAAATCTAATAGAACTAAACTTGGCCCAAAAGCAAAGAAGTGTATTTTTGTTGGCTATGATCTTCGTAGAAAAGGATGGAGGTACATGGATCCAGAAACAAAGAAGTTTGTCACTTCTAGAGATGTTGCTTGATGAAATATCATGTTATGATCAAACTATTCATAATGATGATCAAAGGAATTTTCATTTGTTATCTGAAAACATGGAAGCTTCAATCAATGATGAATATCCAACATCAAACACCATAGTTTCAGGGATGGTGAACAATAAGTTCAAAGACGGTTTACAAGGGAGAAAAGACAACCACAACACCTCAAAGATTATGAGGTACAACTCAACCATTGCTCTGTTGCTTCATGTTTTTAGAGGAGCAATGGATAAAGACAAACTAGCAAGTTATGAGAAAGGTAAAGATTAACTAGAAATGGGAGGCTACTATGGAAGAAGAAATTGAAGCTTTAAACAAAAACCAGACATGGGAGTTGGTGACAAAACCAGAGAATTGTGAGCCTATCACTTGCAAATGGGTTTATCGATTAAAGAGGAAATCAAATGGCATTGTTAATAAATGTAAAGCTTGGCTTATTGCATGGGATTTTCTCAAAGTTATAGGTTGGTTTATGAAGAGACATTCAGTTTGTTGCAAAAATGGTAACACTAAGATCAATTTTTTTCTTGCAACCTTTAAAAGATAGAGATTATGGCAACTTGATGTAAAGAATGCATTTCTTTATGGAGAATTGGATCATGAAGTTTATAGAGCAACCTAAAGGCTAATTCCAAAGAGCATCCTCATCATATCTACAGACTTGAGAAGGTATTGTAGGGCCTTAAACAAGCACTACGTGCTTGATAGGTAAAGTTGCCCAATACTTTATCCTCTGTAGGTTTAAAGTTTTAGATGCATATTCTAATTTTTTCATTTATTGAGTCACATTTGCACGTACCGGTCTTGCTATACATAGAAATAAATATTATTACTAAGAACAATGAAGTTGGAATTAGTAATTGAAAGATGACTTATTTGTTTATTTTAAGATGAAAAGTTTGGGAGAAGTTGGTCGTTTTCTTGTTTGGAAGTTGAAAAATCAGATGAGATATATTTCATTCTCAAAAGGGTTATGCAAAGAAGCTCTTGCAACGTTTTGGGCATTGGGAGTCAAAAGAAAAGGCCACTTTAATGGAGCCACATCTTAAGCTAATGAAAGATGATGGTAGAAGTTTAGACACACTTGCTGGAAGCATAATTTATTTAACTATCACGAGACTTGAAATTGCTTACTTTATTAGTGTAGTCTGGTAGTTCATGCAATGTTTAAGAAGTTCTCCTAGACGTAGGAAAGAGATTCTATGTTATGTGAAAAGGCTCTCTCAATTATGTCTTATGTACAAAAGATGTGAAACTTTTTAGTGGCTTTACCGATGTAGACTGGCAAGTGATGCAAATGATAGACATTTAACCTCAAGATATTATTTTAGCATTGTTTTAGCAATGATATCTCGATGCAGCAAGAAGTAGAGTGTGATTACTTTATCAAGCACTGAAGCTGAACACATCAGAAACCATGGCTACATAAGAATGTATGTGGTTGAAGAAATTGATGGGGAAATTGCTATATAGAATTGAGTATGCTGTATAGATCAAATGACAATGAAAACCATTAAACTTGCTTCCAACTAGGTTTCATGGATGATCAAAGCATATTGAAGTTATTCATCATCTCATTTGAGAAGGTGTTGGATCAAGAGATTGAATTAAAAAAATTTTCTACAAAAAAAATTAGCAAACATAATCACAAAAGCATTGGAAAGCCTAAATTTGAAGAGTTTACTTAGTGTAGTTGATCGTAAGCATGCACCGGGGGGGGGGGGGGGGGGGGGGGGGGGGTGTGGTGGGATGGATGGGGGGGAGGAGCTAGGGTCTTAAATAATTAGTACATCTTACTTAAAGAATTTTTGTATAGTTCTATTTTAAATTTGTTTTTATCATTTGTTTTGTTTGTCAAATAATTAGTTTCTTATTTTATGGAGATTTGGTCAAAATTAATAGGGAAGTTTGGTAGGATTTGGATTGAGTAGTAGTAGATTTTTAGAAGAGTTAGTTGGCAAATATGCTTTAAAATATGTTTTGCTTCTAATATTTAAAGTCACGGTCTTGAGGAAATAAAGCATTTTTCTCTAGTATTTATTCCTTTCCATAACATACGCTTTGCTCTTTTATTTAGTTGTTTCCCTTTTTTTTTTTTTTTTTTACATAGGCCACATAAATATATATATATATATATATATATGTTACAACTAGCCATCACGAACTTGTACCTTATAGTTTGTACCTACACAAGCATTATCTATATCTGTACCGTATCTGTATCGGATCATATTTGTAATTTATCTATATAATATCTGTATTTTATTTGTTTACTCTGTTTATGAGTAGAAATATCAGTTTTTCATTGGTATCATTTTCTTGATAAATATCTATTTTAAAACGACAAAAAATATGATACAAAACTGACCAGAATATGATAAAACAAACAGACCCATGTAGCTTGTAATTTCTCCTTATATTGGGACCATTACAAACCCAAACCTGCATTATTCAATATTAAATCAACTTATATTTTCGCAAAAATAATATAAATTCATTGGAGTATGTCTTCCTCATAATTCACCTCATAGTCAAACTATTCCACATCATGTGGATGTTGGGGTTTGGGTTTGCTGCAATGATTTCTCCTTTGCATTTCTTTTGAACTTTTTATACCTCCATATTATAGATAATCTTTTGACTTTGGATACTAAAAAATAGTTTTAAATAGTTATGACTTTTAAAGTAAGAAGAAACAAGATCGATAGGTTGCCTTTGAATAGGTAATAAAATTGCGTATAATACAAGTTTGATGAGGAATTAGATTGAGTAAAAGGTTAGGTTCTAATTATACATATCTAATTATGCGTTTGGTATATGGAATGGAATTGATATTCTGAATTAATTACCGTAGAATATCTATTCCTTTGTTTACTTTGTAAAAGATTTTGCCATGAGAAATGTTTATTCCATATAATGTAGAGTAAACAAGGAATCTTTATTTCTTCTTCTTCATTCGAGGAATTACTATTCTTGGCAAAAACCATATTTTTTAAAAAATACCCTTACTTATAAAATAAAATAATTACTATTTTTTCCAACTTCATTCCATTCTACTAAACCAAATGTAAATCTTACAATTAGAAGTTAGGAACTCCTATTATCATATTAACGCCCTTGAACGATTAAAACCTGCTAGAAATACACAATATGCCCTTAATAACTCTAAAACGATCACTCATATATTATAACTCTAGATAATGTTAAATTACATACTTGTTACTATAAACAACCACATAAATCACATCTCATATTATGTGAATTCCACTGGTAGATGGCTTACGGAGTCCATTTTAATAATGTTATGAGATTTATACATTATGATTAGAATATTAGTTTATATCAAACACTTACAGCTACTACCATTTAGCTCAATTACACATGACTAAAGTCTTTATTTTTCATAAATCATCATATGTTTTCTATTCTACAATTGCAAAGTCTTCACTTCTAGCAATATTCCTAAACACTATCTGGTTGCAACTACAATACAAAAGTTTATATTTCATCATTTGTACATGAAAAAGATGAAAAATGAGTTAAAGCCCACAATATAAAACAAACACAAGCACATGAGCAACTATTAGCACACATTCACATAAACATATAACAAATGCAACAACCAGACATTTATTATTTTAGATTTAATCTAATCAAACAAAACTGGATAACTTAGCATCCAAAACACACTTACATGTAGTGTATATATATGATGTTGGACACTCTCTAACATCCATGAGTCTAAAACATTGGGAATTGGTACTTCCCAATAACTACAACACCAAAACTTAATTTATCTAGATCCTCTTCATGCACAACTCCACTTTGGGACAACGTTGCATGTGGATTATTGATTTACCAATAATAGTGGGTACTCCCTACCAGCGCCACACACAAGCAACGAACAAATTATTATAGTTGAAATTCATTTAGTTAATTTATGATTCTACCTTAAGTAACCACAACCAAAAAGCAAGGTATACACGTAGCTAAAAAGTTGGTTAATCTTGAACATTAAAGTCATCTAACTTAATTATACTACCATTAAGATATTCAGGATTATTATATTATAAATCACCTATAATCTATATTTTTATAATTTTCATCCTTACCCCATTAGCATCTAGGTTTTTAGATCTTGGAATATAGGTAAATTCCTAGAAGAGTATTAAATATATATATATATATATATATGTTTCTTTTTGTGAGTGAAAAATGTGATTTGAGGAGATTATAGTGTGCATGGGCTAGTATATGATCATGTAAGGTTCGTTTCACTTTTAAACAAACTAAATACGTCACAAAAAAAGTGCAAGGTTAAGTGCATGGGCTGTGCACAGGCTAGTGCACTAAATATGCGATGCACTTTTAGAAATAAAATTCCAGACCATGGTTTAGTGCACTACCTAATGCAAGAGCTCATGTATATGTTATGCACTTCCAAGTCCTAGATTCGTTGTGCTATAGACAGATATAGGATTTGATGCACTGATTTACATAGGTTAGTTCACTGTGTTCGAGTTTTAGAAGGCACCATTCTTAAAGTGTGGATTTTGTGTGGAATCTTACATAATTTGCAATCAATTAAGTAGAATCTGTATAGAAAAGGAATTGACATAGACCTCTTATGCCAATTATGTTGCATGGAAAAGAAATGCAAGAGTATCTACTCAAAACTATAGGTTAGTAGGCAATGATTGAGGGCACGAATAATAAGAGAAGTTTTGAGACTTCCTTGCACTACATGCATGTAGATCAGGGTAAGTTCCAGATTAAGCAAACAAGAATGGAAGAAAACTACCTAGCTTTGGGCATTTATATTCCTTTTCTTAATATACAAACTTTGGGAGGAAAGGATAGAAGAATATTTCAACTAGATCAAATTGACTCATAATTGGACAGTGATTACTATAATTAAAGCTGCTGATTGGTAATTCTTAAATTAAAGAAAGAAATCATCTGTTGTAGCCACCGCCGGTTCAAAAATTAAAATTTAATTAGGATAGTATAGCTAGCCTTGCAATAAGTGTCATGTTATAGGTAGAATTCATATAAACTATCAATGCAATATCATTTGTGGCTTTAGAATCACCTCTCCCTTGAAGCTAAATTATATGGAGTTCATGAATCTCTTAACCAAATTGAATTAAATAATCTTAAAAATGTGCTAATTGAGAGCGACTCCTTTGCTGCTTATTATTTGAATAAGGAGAATTTAGCAATTCCCTTTTGTGTCCAATTATATCTATGTGCATGATAAGATGAAGGCCTTACAAGGAATAAAGATCAAGTTTGTGCCAAGGGATGCAAATCCTTTAACGATTGTTTTGCTAAGGACAGCCTTAGCTAATTGTTTAATTTGCTTTTATTTTTGGTAATCTATATAATAAGAGTTTGCTCTCAGTGTTGTTGAGGGAAGTTTGAATTTAGGTATCTTGAATGTGTTGGAAATAGAACTTTGGAATGGCTTCAATGGCTAATAACTAGAATTGCACTGTTTTAAGTTTACTTTAATAAATAATCTTATGAACCGAAACAATAATAACAATAAAGTGCCCATCATTTTACTCAAAACTTACAGTTTATTGATTGTTGCTTCTTTCATTACTACTATTTAACTTTTTTATTATTTTTTATGCTATAACTTTAAGAAATGAGGAATTAAAGTTAATCCATCTCATTGAAATATAAGTGTTTATGCCACTAGATTCGAAACATCTTAGCTAACTCTTAAAATAATAATAATAATATGATCATCTAGAGACTTCTACTATATATAATATATAATTATTAAATAAAGCAAACAAAGGCCACTATAACAAAATTGAGTTAAGTGACGAATATTATATGATACAATAAGTTATTTTGTGGTAATAACAATTCAAATGAGACACATCAAATTATTTATCACTAGTTTTACTTTAAAGGGACACAAAAAAATGGCCTACGTTTTCCCTCCTTTATTTTCAGTTCCTCCAAACCTTTCCTCTAATTTTTCTTTTCTTTTTTTTTTTATTGTTTTCAATAGATTTTTTTTTCATGTATAGCCTTCCTACTTTGTTTTTCACTCCTTTTCTTCTGTAACCCTGGGCTTGAGACAGTTCTTACTTTAATTCTACCAAAGCTCAATTCTTCCCCTCAACAGCATGATTTGTAGAGGTTCTCTCTCTCTCTCTCTCCATATATGATATGTGATATGGGATTATGTATAATCACCATTTTCTTGACGTACATTTTGAGCAGACGTGTATCATGTCTCATTGGAGCTCCATCTCTTAACAGGTGTTCCTACACTTGCTAGGTTGGTCTCTCACTCTTTCTATCTCTATCTCTCTCTAAATATATAAATATTTGTGATTTAGCATACTTTTATAGGGCTTGGGTTGTTTGGAATTTGTCTTGTGGTTGCTAAATCTTTGTATTAATGCTCCTACCTTTAGGGTTGCAAACTTTCGTTTCTAATTGTTTAAGTGAAGTAATACATTTGTTTCTCTCTAGTCCTGTATTCATAGTTGCAGTTGTTGAGGTGGATTGTGTATCTAATTGTTTGTGGGTTAATTTTGGAGATCTCTCATTTGAAACCTATTCTTTTATGTAGCTGTTCATGTGTGTACTTTTTATGTTAACTAGGCACTGAGAGAATTAATATTTGGAAAGATTTTTATACCTTCATTCCATATTTGTTCACAATTTCTATGTAGATGCTATATCTAATGCATTAGCCTTTATGTGAATGGACGTTTCAAGCATAAATTAATAGAACATAATGTAAATAAATAGAATAAGACATTTAAATACTTTGATTTGATGCTTTTGTTAAGTGCATGTAGAATTAGCAGTTTAAATGCATTATATGATATTTAATTTGTTATTGGATTGCATAATGATTCAATCTTATAATGAATTACCATTTTTGCTTTGTTTTTCTATAGGTAGTTAAAGAACTTGACAATCCCTTAGAATCAATAGGTACACATTTATTGTTGAAGTTTGTTTTTGTTGGTTCTATTATAGGGACTTAGATTCAAAAAATAACTTAATAAATGGACATAATTGAATACATGTTTGTGTTTATATGCATGCTTTCCATCTAACATGTTGTCAAAGATTTATATTTTTACCTAAGACCTTTGTCATACTTGAATGCATGTCCTTTTCCTTTGCTTGGAAATATTTGTATAGATAACATTCTATGTCTTAGCTCCGTCATAATAGTTATACATGTCAATATTGTATACAATGGATGGTAAGATGTAAATTTATTTTTATTATATTTTTTGTAATCATTTATCTAAATGAATGGTGATTCTTGAAGCATTATGTGGGTGGAAGTTTCAAACCCTCATTATATAAACTAAATTATGTTAGCATGTTCAAATAGATTTTTGGTTAAGTGCATGTAGATTTAGGTGTCTTAGTGAAATTAATTTTGTTTGATTTTTTTTTTTGCATAATTTATTATATGTAAAAAATCAGTACAAAAGTTTATTATGTTATTCATTGTTTGTTGTGAAGTTCAACATACTGTTTATTGACTCTAATCACAAATTGTGACTGTGGTCTAATGATTGTCATTCGGTTTTCTTTTTTTTTTTTGAGGAAGTTGAATTGAATGATTATTATAGAAGATCATTAGGCATAGGCTTTTTATTTAAACTTGTCTCTTTTGGAGAATTACATTTTGTTGGGTGCAGTAAATGATGCTTATTGACATGATTACAAATGATTGGTTCAATTATAGTAATATGTTAAATAAAAAATTGATTAGGTAAAAATATTCTTTTTGTTGTTTGATATAGAACTAATAAGCGAATTTCAATTGGCTAGATAGGATCCTTTGAAACACATGTTTCCAAATGTCAACTATATTCATCAAGAGCATGTTAAAATCGGTCATATAGAGATGACAAATGTTTGATTTGATCTAATTTGCATGGTCATTATCTAATGTATTATTGAATATTTGTATGCTTCAGAAAGAAAAAAATATTTGAATTCAACCAAAAAAAGAGAAAGAATATTTTTACTTTTCATATCTCTACACCATACATCTGATGGTTTAGTGTATGTCTTGGAGTCAAATTCATTGGCTGCTTTTAGTTCTCATAAAGGAGTTCTCTCTCATTTCCGTTAATTGTATTTATTTATTATTATTAATTATTGCTCATTCAATCATGCCATAGTGTCATGGATATTTTTGCTATTATTGAATCCAAAATACTTTGGTTAAAGGAAACAAATTGTTTGTGGGTTGTTCACTTAGCTAAATGAAATAAGGTTATAATGTGATCATTGTTACTCGAGAATGGAATATAATTATATTAGGAATAGATAAGATTGTAATATGATGTTTATCACTGGAGAATCGAATATTATTGTATCAATATTGCCATGTATTGATTTTTATTTTAAGAAGGATATTTTGGGGGAAAAAAACCGAATCCTAGAATTGATTTGCTATTAAGTTTAAATAATTAATGGTTATTAATATTTTTGGTAATAGAGATTTTTCATAAAATTGCTTATAATGGAAGTATATTATATTGAAGTGAATGGATAGTAAATATCTTTATTAGCAATCTATGTTAGATGGTTGTGGTATGCATATGAAGATCCAAGTGCAAGCTCACTTTTGAATTGTAGAACTATGCCAAGTGGTGAAAGACTTTCAACACCCATTGTTGAACATCATGCCTCAATGCCAATTTGTGAGCCTAGACCTCTAAAGGTAATAAAGCACAAAAACTTTTATAATATTTCTCAAATAATATATTTTAATTCTGATTCATTTTGGGTGGAATGAAACTAAACTCTACTTAAAGTCTTAATTTAAGGATTGTCTCTATCATTGGAGGTACTTTAGGTCTACCATTTATATCTCAACTTTATTTAAATTAATTGCTATTACATTTTAATTCATAGGTTAAGGATTTCATCTTTCTAAAGAGTTAATCTGATTGGGAGGAAAATATTGCAATTGGAAAAATCATGTCAATAAATCCATCAGCAAAAGTAGGAGGACATGAATTAGGATTGAATTGGTATAAAGTAATTGTTTAGACTCCTTTAAAATGGGATGATCATTTAATAAGACCACATATCATGTTGAAGATTATTGGAGATGTTAGCAGAGTGAATATTGCTTGGCCAGTAAATCTCATATTTTAATTAAAAATTGATGAAAAATTCGTTATATCATATATATACATCTATCACATATACATAGATCTAAGGTTATGTAGTCATAGGTTTCTTTTTGTGTAGCTTGTCCTGAAGGAAGATGACAAGTGAAGCTAAATTGAATTAGAAGCCACTGAAGAATATATGACCATCAAAGGGAATACACATGTTGGCAACCACTAGTCAAATATGACATCATTTCTAGGACTTATTAATTAGTCTTACAGTGTGTCTTTCTTTTTATTTTTTTCATTGTCTTGGAATGGGCTGCTCTTGTTGAGTTTGAACTCATGTTTATGATAACATTATGCTCAATAGTATGTGTTTCTGATGCTTTGTAGGTGAACTCATAATGTAAATATTAGTGAATAGTATGTGTTTTTAGTGCTTTTTAGGGGAACTTGTATTATGTAAATATCATAGAATAGTATGTGTATTTAATGGTTTGTAGGGGAAACTCATATTATGTAAATATCATGGATTAGTATGTGTTTTTAGTCCTTAGTAGGGAAACTCATATAATGTGAATATCAAATGCTCAATTTTATTTTATGAGTAATTAATTATATTTCTTGTTTGATGTATATGATATGACTACCATTGGTTTATAAATAAAGTCTTATTAGTTTTATGTTATGATTATTACAAGATTTTAATAGATTTTAGATTTCTTTATTTATTGTCAAATAATTGATTAGAAAAAAGATTTATTGGGACACGAGAAACATCCTATAAGATATCTTTACGTGAATAGATACTATTATTAGGACACAATAGAATGTCATAATAGTATTATTTTTAACTTTTCAAGACACAAATTATGTCTTAGTATATTAGAAAAAACATCTTATGAAGTATATTAATGTGCTTTATAGAAATTATAGGGACAATGAATTGTATCCTACTTACCCAATAGGAAACTAATCTATGTCCAATTAATGAAATTTAGTCCTATAAAAATACCACATCTTAGGACACAATATGCGTCACAATGATTTATTGCTATGCTCACCATAAGACACAACGGAGATACAAAAATTTGCGTTCTAGCAGTTGAAGTATGTTGATTAGTATTTTTATGGGACACGATTATGTGTCCAAATAAATAAAATTTATTGTAGTGGGTCAAGAATAGATCTGTAAACCATTAGTTTATTTTGCCGTATTATTGGTATTAAACTTTAAGTATGGAGTGTGGACTTCAGTTAATGCCAACATTGGTAAGATATTTTAGCAACATTATAATTATCCCGTATTTGTTGAACGAGAGTGACGCGCACAATGTCTATAGTTGTATAGAAAAAATATTGTGACTTTTCGTTCTTTACAACATTTTCAAATTGATCATTAAGTTAATCATACAGAGTCCGGCTTTCTGATAAGATAAGCACTCTATACTTTGTTTGATTTATTGGTGTGCATAGCATACCGTTGTTTCGATTAAGATCATTTGTTAGAAAATAAATATAAAATATATATTTTTAGTTTTAAATATATCAAACAGATCATATATAATTACAGATCATATGCAAATATATATGATATGAAAATCAATCAATCCAAGCATGCATATTTATTGAGTAATTATGAGGCATCCGCATAGAGTTGTGAAAATTACGAGATGACATATAACAAAATATAAACATTCATTACCTGAATTGTTTTAATTCAAAATTAGGAAATTACATAAATAGTTTTTAAATCAAATTAGGGTTTCACATGCACTTACCATTTTATCAACTTGTATTTAATATAATGGACTAATTTGATAATTTCACGTGTTACACAAATAATTCTTGATAAATATATAGTTTGTGTCTCAAATCCATCATGACTGTACTCTGTGAATATTTGAAATGGTTCCAAAACTTCTACTTTACATATATTATCATATATATAATATTATATCATTGACCTTGAAAAGTAATTAGAAGCTAAAAATTACTTCAATTATTGAAATAATGATAATGATAGGATAGGACCGGGATCGGATGAGATAATTAAATCATAAATTCATTATCAATCTTAACATTTTTCCATTTGACGACGAAAGAGTGTTCACATGGAGAAAGAGCCAACGCAAGTAACCTTCTTTTCATGGTTAATTAATGGCACGAGGTTAATTATTTAAGGGTCAAGTAGCAATGTAGAGTCCAATAATCATATGATAATCCACGAGAGCTGGGGCTAAAATCACAATTTTGTAGGGGGGAAAGAGGAACATGAAAGGAGAAGGTGGTAGCAAGTGACATCAAAGCTGCTACCTTAACTTACATCATTGAAAAGATTGGCAGTGGACTTGGTCAATTTAATTAGAAATTATTAAAATATTGTAATATATATTGCCCTGGACGATAAGGTTTGTTCAGAGTAACATCGAAATGACGTTCTGTATAAATCCTTAATCCAAAGGGTCGTGGTCGTGGTCGTGGTCGTGGAAAATAATAGTACTATATTGTAGTTTGGTCAAAAAAAGCGTACCAAGATTTATTATTTAATTATAATCGAATTGACTTGGTTGAGTTGGCTCCATCCTGTAATTGTTCGCAATTTTATTTTATTGTTTTTTTTTTTACATATATTGCACGGTGAATGTGATGATTGCCTGTATACGTAGAAAAGCGTGTAGTGACGACGGACCCCTTAAACTACTTATCTTGTCGTGTTTTTTATTTCGTTGTTTCTAGAAAAGCAAAATACGTGTGCGGGTTCAGAACGTGCTGTAGTTTTTGGGTTGATAAACCCCCATCCCAACTTACATCATCTTTTGTTTGTGGATTGGTGTTCCCGGCCAGCTAGCTTGGATTAATGAATAAATTCTTTCTTTTGGAACTAAGAACTATATTTAAGTTTGTTCCCGCTCAAAATCAATTAGTAGGTTTGTGTCTCCACCAATATTGACACATGAAATCTCCAAATGTTTCAAAATTCAGCTATTCAAGGTCTTCTCTTGCTTTTTGCTTCATACACAATTTCTGTTTCTCCGTAGTAGATCTATCGAAACTAGAAATAATTTCATAAGGTCAATCTTTGATGAATATATCATGCACCATGAAACTTGTTAGCTTGAAATATCTCAATAAGTATTCTATTATAAGGGATGATATGAAGTCAAATAAAATTAATAAAAAAAGTTTTAAAAAAAATTAGGACCATTTAAAACAAAAACTATTAAATGGTCTTACCTTTATAATTATGTTAAAGATTTTATATAAAAAAAATATAATAATATACAGATATCTCAATCCTAACTAATGATAATAACCTATCCAAATAAAGAATTAGGATCAATTGTACATGGTTAAATAAGATATGATAATATATATATATATATATCATTTAAATTTATCATTCTTCAAGAAAACCCTAAAGAAGGAGAAGATCTAGAAAAACCTTAGAAGCCCCACCAAAGGAGGGAAAAAAACTTGACCAAATAGTAACCAAAGAAAGCCAACATCACAAGAATAAGCTAATATTGGAAATTGTGGGAGGGGCAGCATCATAAAAGGACAAAGCGATACCCTCGACTATGAGAATTATAAAGAATCTCTGTAGCACTTTAAATTGGTAAGTTTTCTTATCCTTATTATGTGATTGGTGGAAATTTGAAATTTTAATTGGTTTGTATGTTGAAAGGAATTGGATTTGTTGATTGTGGATGGTGCAAAAGGTATTGGTGTGTTAGTGTTGTCATGGTGGCACTAAGGTGGTGATTTAGTTGATCTTTAGATGTAAGTGCAAGGTAAAAATATAACCTTTAAATACATACTTGGTTTATGAATATTATAGAATTGAGGTTATAATTATGTCGTAAGATACAAAAAGAAACTTATTGCTATGGGGTATTGAAAGATTTAGTGATCCTTGGTTCCATTATAAAAAAAAAAAAAAGAAAGAAAAAGAAACAGAAACAGAAAATTGTGTTATTGAAGTGTTTAATTTTTTTTAAACAAGAAAATTTGTCACAATCAAACCATGTTATAAATAAGGTATAGAAGTTGTGGGTATCAAGGGATTTATAGATTGAATTCTTGATAGATGTGTGTTTAACAAAAGTTATGTTTTGATTTGTCATGATACAAAACATTAAGTGGAAATGTGTTTTCCTTATTATACATAAGAAAGTAGAGATGATGAACAAAAAAAAAAAAAAAAAAAAAAAAAAAAGAAAAAAACAAAACACACACACAAACTTATTTTATACTAAACTTATAAGTTCTTATATTTTAAAATTAACCATCTAAATTTGACTTTAATGTTAAGATTAAAAGAGTTACCATTAATAGGATTTTATAACAATAATGGTAATTAGCATATCGACATAATATTAATAGTGATTATACCAAAAAATTAAATAATATTACAAAGAATAATTAAAAAAACATAATCACGACAAAAACTAACAATCATCATCAATAAATAAATAAAAATGTAATAGCAATAGTGCTACTCATATAATTAAATAAATAATATACTACCCTTAGTAGAAGAATAATTATAAGATATACATAAGGGTGTTGACAAATATATATATATATATATATATTTGTCAACATGTTAAAAAATAGTTAGATGGTAATAGATATATAGTTAATTAAGTTATAGGATTTAGCAAATAATTATATTATAATATAATCTTATATGGTAATAATTATAATTCCTTAGTTTGAATTTTAATGATAGTAACCTTTCCCTCAAGTTCTAAACCATGGTTATTAACAGTTACTATAGTCTTAGGTTGAAATTTTAGAACTACTAAGTGCAAGTCATGACATATGTATGTTATACTGTGTATTAGGATTTGGTGTCATTGTGATTCAGCAGCTTAAGGATTTGGGATATAAGTACGTAATGACATGTGTGATGTTTGCTAGGATAGACTGTGCTAATAATCTGACTATTTAAACTCAGCTAATAATGTGTGTTGTTTGCTATTTGGTCGTCTTGAGTTAAAAGGCAATACCTTCGTTAAGTTCTCAGATCTTGACACACAGTAGTTAGATGCTTAGGCTATTTTGTTGTGGCTCGACGGGTGGTTGATGGGGGGAATACTATCAGGTGTAACAGTCACCCAAACAGAGAGAAGTTATATTGGACATAGTTCGAAGGAATGAGACTCATCGAATTATACGATACAAATAGAATGTGATAGTGGGTCTGAATAACGGTTATAAACCTTAGATGAGACTACTTTTTATTTTCTTCTTGGGCGAGAGGCTAATTGTTCTTATCAACTCCAAATATTGATATTGTAGTATTGGAACCTAGGTGCCCTATTGTGTTGCCCAGATATATGAGTACTCTTATTTGCTTGCTACACGTAATTTAAATATTTAAATTAATACTTGTTGCATTAGTATAGGATTGCATGTACATTTTGTGTGTTTACGTTACTGTGTACTAGGCTTTGACACTCCCCTTAAGGAATTTTTTTCTTTTTTTTTTTTTTGAATACTGGAGAAGCTTATGTGTTATGAATATGACGATGACCTCAGCTTGTGGGATCGAGAATCTACTTTAGAGTTTCAAGACATAAAATAAAGGGTCATTTTACTTAAATATTATTGCTCTAGTTTAGTGATAAATCATTTAGAATCATGGAGATATAATATGATGCCAAATGATATGTAATATTTCAAATTCTTGTGGATTTTGGTTGTTTCGAGCCTTAACATACTCATGCAAGTATGAGTATGTGGCAGACTACTCATGTCCTTCAATTTTGGTGTAACATAGCTAGTATCCTACATGTTAGAATTGTATAGACTTGGAATGAGACTTTATAAGATTCGCCCGAAAATATCTAATGAAACTTAACTCAAGAAATTGAATCTGGTGTCATATATGTTCATTTGGGGGAACTCTAATCCAATTGAACAACTATTATATCATGATTATTGTAAACCCCTAAAATATAAATAAGGATTATGACGCTTAAAATTGACACTATGGAGGAATGTGTCATATTAAAATTTAAAGTTAACAAAGTCGTCATAGGAAATAAGAAAGTGACCCTAGGAATTTGGATATCAATAGCAAATATATATATATATATATATCGATACGAACGTGATTAGCAACGTAACATTTGTTTTAATATAAATCATTATAACATAAAAAAAAAATTCACAGTTAAAATCTTGTATTGTGACAAATAAGTTGCCTTTCTTGTTAAATTAATAATTAAAAATTAGAAATATAAATATGATTGGATAATTATAACTAACATGTAATATATTAGTGTTTAAATAAATACTATAAGCAATAGTATAATAAATAATAATAATAACAATATGAATTATATTAGCAACGTAATAATAAAGTTAGATGCCAAAATATAAGGAAAAGAAGGGTTCTGGGCATGGATTTAATATGAACTTGGGGGACTGTGTTGGTAATTGAAGAAAATATATTATCTTAAGATGTTGGTTGGGCATTGGCTGAAGTAGAAAAATTTTGCATGAGGAAGACGTGGCAGACTCCACAAAAGGAGTAATTAACAAGGAAATATCATAAACAGACACATCTTAATGACATAAAAAATGAATATTATTGTTTCATAAATAGGAAATAAAATTAAAAACTTCTTAATCAAAATAAGTTTGAGCTTACTGCAATTTTTCTAAGCGACATCAAACTAAAATGTCTAAGACCAATTGATCCAAAACGCTGTATGATAAAGCTCAAACTTTAAACTTGATAACTTCTATCTTCTCTCAACTCAACTTAAATTTAGATTACAGGCCTAGCTTGATGACCGACAAAACCATGCTTTTCCTACCCTATGTATTTAATTTGGAATAATACCTAATCTTTTTTGACTTAGGATAAGAATACCTAAACAACTTGACTCCCCAATCAGTTTGCATTATTATGGTAGTTCAAAATTGAAGACCTAAAGCAAGTCTGAAATCTGGACCAACGGTTGGAGAAAAAAATACACCTAGCGGAGCGAATAGTCATCAGCTCAGATACTGAAAAATCAAGGATTGCTCTTGGGTCAAGTCGCACATCGGACAAATTATATTGACTTAGTATATATTTAGCATATTTTTTTACCTGAAGTAATACATTAACCTAGGACAAATATATTATATCTAGTACTTTTTGTACTTAAAACAAAAAGACATTTAACCTAAAACAAAAATACACTACTTGAGACTTCGACTTATACATAAGTCATCATGAAAAAAAGGTGCAACTTAACCTAAGAATTTCAAAAAATCAAAATAGAGTATTTGAATACACACACAAATATATACTGCTACTACTACTAACTGTTTGTTGCCATAATTTATCAAAATATATCAAGATTAAAGTAGTATCCATCGAAATATATAACGTATTAGTGTCAATAAACTTTTTTTTTTCTCCCTTTCCTTTCCTAATTCAAAACATTTTCTAGTCCCAACTCCCAACTGCTCCAAGATCTCGTTACAAATCCAAAATTCATGCATTTTACTAAAATTCTCGATAGTGTACATAAAATAGCTTCACTTTCGATATGTATAAAATGCAAAAAATCATTGATCTCCCTACTTTTTATTCTAATACCAATTCACTGGGATTATATTTGGACATTAGATTACAAATTACAGAACGCATAATTAATAAGAGAAACAAACATGTCATGATAAAATAGTATATACTACTACTTATTATAATGCCTTGTCTTGAATATTATCGGTTAATATTATATATATGTGATATATAAATACTAATATAATTTTGATACATTATATATAAATTATGAATAATAATTGTTTTAAAAATTACCAATTTTATTATCATATATATTAAAAATTTATTAGTATTTACAATGCTAAATAGCTCGTAATACGTACATTTTTTTGCCCTTTTTTTCCATCTCGAGCCACGTCGGAGGGACTTTTTTGGACATGAATTCCCATCAAAATTTCCATATGGATAGAGGAAGCCAGCATCAGCAATGACTTAATAGGAGAGCGCCATTATTGGTTTGTCGCTTACGCTTTAGTCAGCCCTTTTGCAAGTCTTTATTTATTTATTTATTTATTTTTTAAAAAAGTTTGCTCCACCAAAATCAGACACGTTCATTCCCATTCTTAGATAAGATTAAATATATCCTAAAAAGTAAACAAGCACTGAAAACAAACATAATACCATGATAAAAAAATTAAATATCTAAATTTGATTTCATCTACACAACGTGTAATATATATGGTTATCATAACTTATAAGTATAATACATATATTATAATTTATATTGTTATCATATTTACAACATATAATATTCTCAAATTTTAAATATAACATCTTCAAAATACGAAACTATAACGATGTTTATATAATTAATTTTGTCAGATTGGTATTTCTATAATTTTTTTCTACGACAAGGGAAACGAGGATCCCCATTATAAAAACTATTGGACACCCCACTGAGATATCATACCAAACACCATATCTCTCTCTCTCTCTCTCTCTCTTATCTTAGAAGGTTTGTGAGAGATCAAGCCATGTTTGAGTCATCTCTGACATCCCCAGCCTACGTTTTGGCTAGTTTGTCGAAGGACGCTGGCCTGTTCCTCTTCTTTAATCTCATGATACTTTCCATCGTCATATCTTCAATTCTCAATCCTCAGAAAGACCACCAAGACCATCATCACAACCAACAAGGCCAACTATTTCCACAAAATCTCCAAAGAGCTCCGTCCATACTTCAAAGACTAATCTCTCTCAACTTCTACAACAACCTCAAACCCCATGAAGAACCCCACAACTATCGTTATCCTCAATCACACTACACTGATGCTGTCCATGAGCCACAGCACAATGAGGAAAACCTTAATCAGTTTGCTAGGACTTCTTCCATCTTGCAAAAACTCATGTCCTTGAACCTCTTCAACTTCAAAACCCAACTTCCTTATGCAAACACAAACCAACCCATCTTAAATGATAATACTGAGCAGAGTTACTACAACTTTGACCATGCTCAAGAATCAGGGCATAGCAATAATATTATGCAAGAGGAACATGAAGAAGAAGAAGAAGAAGATGGTGATGAGCCTACGCTTGATGAAATATACAGCCGGATAACGAATCAAAACAACAACCACTTTCGTAGTTTTAACCGTAATCCAAAACCTGAAGAGCGACTGCTAAGGAAGACTACAAGTGTGAGGGTTTCCTCTTCTTCATCACCAAAACGTGAGGATAGAGACAGTATCGAAAACCGTCGTCCTGCGACGATGAGAGAGAGGAGTAGGATGAGGATGTTGTAGATGAAGAGATAAATGAAAAGGCCACCGAGTTCATCAACAGGTTCAAGCAACAGTTGAGGTTGCAGAGGACAGAGTCCATTGAGAAGTACAAGGACATGGTTGCTAGAGGAAGGAGACGTTGAAAAATGTCAACAAGCTAGCGAGGATATATATAGGTCAAGTTTTGATCAATGGATAGGACTTGAATATTGCACGAGAGGGATGTTGAAAGGAAAGGTCCTCCTTCATAGCATGTGCAACAACTTTAGTAGCATAATTAGGCATACTACTAGTTTTCTCGTATCATCTTCAATCGCTTGCTGTCATGTATAAAATAGATATTCAGTATATGTTTTATTTCGCTTTTCCTTTTTCAATCGTACATGATATATGCTTGATGGACACAGGTTGGACTGAATTCGGAGACCATGGAAACTTTTATCTACTTTCTTTATGATATATGCTATTTTGTTACAGTATTCTGGTTGAAAAAAAGAAATTCGTTAAACCTCAACCAATTGTAATTTATTGGACTAAAAAAAAAAAGAATTAAAACTTGTCAACCCCTTCACCTCGTTGAATGGAATAAGAGAGGAATAGAATCCCAATTAAAAAAAAATTATTGTAGAGTTGTAATAGCTATTACAATGTTCACTTGATATAAAAAGTAAAACAAGTAATTATTAAAATAAAAGATAAAATATCTATAATGCTCCATATATGTATCATTTTCAAGATAAGAATATTTATGATAAAGTTGATAAATAGATTATTGAATGACAATTCATGGGTTAGAGACATGAATTGATTTTCATCATTTTGTATAATAGCAATTCATTATGAATTGTAATTCCTTTTAAGTGAACACCATAATATTAGTTTTACTCGAACGAGAAAGGAACGGATAACTATTCATGTTAGATAAATAGACTGGTAGTGCAATCTACATATGCTCATTTAATGTTTTTGTTTTGCATGCAGCCGGTGTCTAAGTTCACTTGGGGACCATTGGAAATTTGCATGTTATTTATCCTATTTGAAGTTGATAATTGTTGAATTCAGCTTGAATTTGCACAAAAATAATTTATTGGATTAAATTTAATCTATGAATTTAATTAAACTCAAGTTAAATTTAAATAAATCCGAGTTGAGCTTAAATATCAACGTGTTTCTATTAAAAGAATATTTATTATTTTAAATCAAACTTAAACAAATTTACCAAGCTTTGAATTTTGGACCAAACTTGAGCTAAATACGAAATTGACACCACTCGTTCATAGAATTGCTCTTCATATTGGTCTTAAACCGGCCACGCAGCTTGGAATATACAGCTGACTTGGCTGCGCAATATGTCCATAAGATATGTGTAAAGTCGCGATCCTGTTTTGATTGGAGATGGGGCCGCAGATTTTTTCCTTTCCATTTATTTTTTCTCAAGTTCTCTTAAAAGATTAATATGAAAAAGATAAAAAATAAAAAGAATAAGATAAAGTGAGTAATTATTATATTTTAGGTTTTATTTTTTGACACCAATGAAAATGATTTGTTTAATAATAGTAATAGATTATCTGTTTAAATACTACCATGTATATTGATGATTAAAATTGCAAAATAAATAAATAGCATTGCATAATGATATCATAAAATAGTTTAAAAGTTAATATAATCACAACTATTAATTTGTGTAAAAAGACGATAATTGATACATGTTTCTTTTTTTTGTTCTTTTAAACATACATGAAAGTATGTGGTTGAGGAACATGGGAATGGGCTAGATTTAGAAACTAGGAATTTTTTTGACTTAGAGATGTGTATGGAACTATGTATAAAAACCTCAACACTTTGATTGCATGAGGTCCCACCTCCCACTCATGAGTAGACTCATAGATCAATCAAAACTGGAAATGAACCATGAGATTTTTTGAGAAGACAAACATGGAAAATTGGATGTAGTTTACATCGATTTGGTAGCCACAACTTATATGCCATATGTCCAACATGACTAACGATTTGAAAAGGATCATAAAAAACGTGGATCCAATTTAGAACTAGTTTTAGTTCCTAGCTTGGTTTGTAGAGCTGAATGAAACCTCAAGAAAACCCAATTGCCTACTTGATATTCCACACCCCGCCGCTTCTTATTGGAAAGAGAACAATTACGAAGCTGCGCTTGTTCCAAATTCAATCTCAAATGACTCAACATCTCATCCTCGGACTGCATAGCTGCTCGTAACTCCAGATGTTGCACCTTTTTTACCACAAGAAACAGTAAAATAGGTGGTGGCCAACCATAAACCACTTCAAATGGAGTCGTGCCAGTAGAAGAATGAAATGAGGTGTTATAGGAATTCTGCCCAACTAAGCTATCTTGCCCAATCGCTTGGAACTTCCAAAGAGAAACATCTTAGATAGCACTCCAAACACCTATTCAACACCTTCGTTTGACCATTTGTCTCGGGATGATATGCGGTACTAAAATAAAGTTGAGTATTTTGTAAACTAAACAATTCTTTCCAAAAACCACAAACATAAATTGGATCCCTATCACTTACAATAGTTCTAGAGAAACTATGTAACCACACCATTTCTTTCATAAAAATTTCAGCGACTACCTTTGTTGTATAGGGATGTTTCAAAAGCATAAAATGAGCATACTTTGAAAAATGATCAAACACAACAAGAATAACATCAAAACCCTTAGATTTTGGCAAACCCGATATAAAATCCATAGAAATATCTTCCTAAATCGCATTTGGAATAGAAATACATTAAACCTAGAACAAAAATACACTACTTGGGACATTCGATTTATACACAAGTCATCATGAAAAAAAGGCACAACTTAACCTAAGAATTTCCAAAAAATCAAAATAGAGTATTTGAATACACACACAAATATATACTGCTACTACTACTAGCTGTTTGTTACCATAATTTATCAAAATTTATCAAGATTAAAGTAGTATCCATCGAAATATATAACGTATTAGTGTCAATAAACTTTTTTTTTCTCCCTTTCCTTTCCTAATTGAAAACATTTTCTAGTCCCAACTCCCAACTGCTCCAAGATCTCGTTACATATCCAAAATTCATGCATTTTACCAAAATTCTCGATAGTGTACATAAAATAGCCGTCACTTTCGATATGTATAATTACGAATGCAAAAAATCATTGATCTCCCTACTTTTTATTCTACTACCAATTCACTGGGATTATATTTGGATATTAGATTACAAATTACAGAACGCATAATTAATAAGAGAAACAAACATGTCGTGATAAAATATATAACTACTACTTATTATAATGCCTTGTCTTGAATGATATCGGTTAAATATTATATATATGTGATATATAAATACTAATATAATTTTGATACATTATATATAAATTATGAATAATGATTGTTTTATAAATTACCAATTTTATTATCATATATATTAAAATTTTATCAGTATTTATATATGCTAAATAGCTCGTAATACGTAGATTTTTTTTGCCCTTTTTTTCCATCTCGAGCCACGTCGGAGGGACTTTTTTGGACATGAATTCCCATCAAAATTTCCATATGGATTGAGGAAGCCGGCATCGGCAATGACTTAATAGGAGAGCGCCATTATTGGTTTGTCGCTTACGCTTTAGTCATCCCTTTTACAAGTCTTCCTTTATTTATTTATTTATTTTTTAAAAAAAGTTTGCTCCACCAAAATTAGACACGTTCATTCCAATTCTTAGATAAGATTAAATATATCCTAAAAAGTAAACAAGCACTGAAAACAAACATAACACCATGATAAAAAAATTAAATATCTAAAAATTTGATATTATATACACAACGTGCAATATATATGGTTATCATATCTTATAAGTATAATACATATACTATAATTAATATTATTGTCGTATTTACAACATATAATACTCTCAAATTTTAAATATAACACCTTCAAAATACGAAACTATAACGTTGTTTATATAATTAATTTTGTCTGGTTGGTATTTCTATAATCTTTTTCTGCGACAAGGGAAACGAGGATCCCCATTATAAAAACTATTGGACACCCCACTGAAATATCATACCAAACACCTTCTCTCTCTCTCTCTTATCTTAGAAGGTTTGTGAGAGATCAAGCCATGTTTGAGTCATCTCTGACATCCCCAGCCTACATTTTGCTAGTTTGTCGAAGGACGCTGGCCTGTTCCTCTTCTTTAATCTCATGATACTTTCCATCGTCATATCTTCAATTCTCAATCCTCAGAGAGACCACCAAGACCATCATCACAACCAACAAGACCAACTATTTCCGCAAAATCTCCAAAGATCTCCGTCCATACTTCAAAGACTAATCTCTCTCAACTTCTACAACAACCTCAAACCCCATGAAGAACACCACAACTATCGTTATCCTCAATCACACCACACTGATGCTGTCCATGAGCCACAGCACAATGAGGAAAACCTTAATCACTTTGCTAGGTCTTCTTCCATCTTGCAAAAACTCATGTCCTTGAACCTTTTCAACTTCAAAACCCAACTTCCTTATGCAAACACAAACCAACCCATCTTAAATGATAATACTGAACAGAGCTACTACAACTTTGACCATGCTCAAGAATCAGGGCATAGCAATAATATTATGCAAGAGGAACATGAAGAAGAAGAAGAAGAAGATGGTGATGAGCCTACACTTGATGAAATATACAGCCGGATAACGAATCAAAACAACAACCACTTTCGTAGTTTTAACCCTAATCCAAAACCTGAAGAGCGACCGTTATTCTTCAACAATGATGTTCCAGTAGACAGGCTAAGGAAGACTACAAGGGTGAGGGTTTCCTCTTCTACATCACCAAAACGTGAGGATAAGACAGTGTAGAAAACCGTAGTCCTGCGACGATGAAGAGAGAGTAGGATGAGGATGAGTGATGTAGATGAAGAGATAAATGAAAAGGCCACCGAGTTCATTAACAGGTTCAAGCAACAGTTGAGGTTGCAGAGGACAGAGTCCATTGAGAAGTACAAGGACATGGTTGCTAGAGGAAGGAGACGTTGAAAAATGTCAACTAGCTAGCGAGGATATATATAGCTCAAGTTTTGATCAATGGATAGGACTTGAATATTGCACGAGAGGGATGTTGAAAGGAAAGGTCCTCCTTCATAGCATGTGCAACAACTTTAGTAGCATAATTAGGCATACCACTAGTTTTTCTTGTATCATCTTCAATCGCTTGCTGTCATGTATAAAATAGATATTCAGCATATGTTTTATTTCGCTTTTCCTTTTTCAATCGTAAATGATAGTATATGCTTGATGGACACTGGTTGGACTGAATTCGGAGACCATGGAAACTTTTATCTACTTTCTTATGATATATGCTATTTTGTTACAGTATTCTGGTTGGAAAAAAAAAAAAAAAAAGATTCGTTTAAAACTCAACCAATTGTCATTTATTGAATTAAAAAAAAGGAATTAAAACTTGTTAGCTCATTTACTTCGCTTTCCATTAAGGGAATGAAATTTCAATTCAAAAGAAATATAATAAAGTTGTAATAAATATTACAATACTTCTTATATTTATTACAGAAAGAGGATAATTATATAAGTGTTATTTTCAAGATAAAGGTGTTTATAAAAAAGTTAGAAAATAGATCATTGAATGACAATTCATGGGTTAGAATATAAATTGCTATTACGTAATAGCAATTCATTATGAATTGTTATTCTTTTCGAGTGAACACCATAATATCAGCTTCACTTGAATGAAAAAGGAATGGATAGCTTTACTCGAATGAAAAAGGAATGGATAACTACTTATATAGTGGATAGACTGATAGTGCTGTCTCCATATGCTCATTTAATGTTTTTTGTTTTGCATGCAGCCGGTGTCAAGTTCACTTGGGACCTATTCGAAATTTGCAAATTATTTACCCTATTTGAAGTTGATAATTATTGAATTCAGCTAGAATTTTCACTAAAATAATTTATTGGATTAAATTCAATTTATGAATTTAATTAAACTTAAGTTAAATTTAAATAAATCCGAGTTGAGTTTAAATATCAACGTGTTTCTATTAAAAGAATATTTATTATTATAAATCAAACTTAAACAAATTTACCAAGCTTTGAATTTTCGACCAAACTTGAGCTAAATACGATATTGACACTACTGGTTCATAGAATTCCTCTTAATATTGGTCTTACGTAGAATATATATATATATATATATATATGCATGATTGTTAATGGGTTGAACCGGCCACGCAGCTTGGAATATACAACTGACTTGGCTGCGCAATATGTCTATAAGATATGTGGTGATCCTGTTTTGATTGGAGATAGTGACGCAGATTTTATCCTTTCCATTTATTTCTTCTCAAGTTCTCTTAAAAGATTAATATAAAAACAAAAGATTAAAAAAAGGAAGAATAAGATAAAGTGAGTAATTATTGTATTTTAGGTTTGATTTTTTGACACAACACCAATGAAAAGTATTTGTTAATAATAGTAATAGATTATCTGTTTAAATACTACCATGTATATTAATGATTAAAATTGCAAAATAAATAATAGCATTGCATAATGATATCATAAAATAGTTTAAAAGTTAATATAATCACAACTATTAATTTGTGTAAAAAGAAGATATTTAATATATGTTTCGTTTTTTTTTTTTTTTGTTCTTTCAAACATACATGAAAGTATGTGGTTGAGGAACTCGGGAATGGGCTAGATTTAGAGACTAGGAATCTTTCGATTTAGAGATGTCTATGGAACTACGTATAAAAACCTCAACTTTTGTTATGTCGATAATTTTCATTTTTTAATGAGAAGCTACTTGCAGATATGATATTTTTGAATTGTTAAAATTCAACCAAGTGCAATTTTGTATAATGATGATGATGAAAAATTGAAACTCATAGTGTTATGTACATGTGCATGTATGGAAGCGTTATTAATGACACTGGTACAAAATATGGCATAGGATGTGAAAAAAGGAGGCAAAATTCGCCTCTTAAACAATCAGAGGGGGATTTTGCCTCGTAAGATAAACTTGAGGCAAATTTCGCCTCATCTGTTGACTACATGAGGCAAAATTCGCCTCATGTTAGTGCCTATATAAACCCTCCTTGCTTGCTCTCTCACCTCACACACACAAGCTCTCTCTCTCACAAACACACACAGAGTGACTTTTGCTCTCTCAGCACACACATGCTCTCTCTCTCTCTCTCACACACACAAAGACCCATACCCCCCCACACATAGAGATTAGTCTTAAAAAAAAAAAAAATTCCCCTCATTCTCTCAAACTAAACACACGACAAATCTCTCCCTCTTTTTCTCTCTTGTTAAATTTTTATGCTATTATATTTTATATGAAATAAAATTTTATAGTAAATTTGGTCTTTGAATTATTTTTGAGTTTTATGCAGGTATTTGGTAAATTGTATCGATTCGATTGAAGATTTGGAGTATACAATCACTAAAAGGTTAGTTCAGTTTTATAAAAATTTTAATTCAAATATTTGAATGCTAGTAGTTTATATTTATTTATTAATGTGTAAATAATTTATAGTTGTGTTTTTGTTAGTACTTAAAAAATTTGTATATATTTAGGAAGTAGTAATTACATATTATTATTCAATTAATGTTTATTATGTTTAATAGCATGACACATAGATTAAATTATAAATATTGAAATGTTAATATTTATATGTTTTTATTTAATGTATGTTGAATTTATAGTTATGCATTTCTTGTTAGTAATCGAAAAAAATTATTATATATATATATATATATTTAGGATCAAGTAATTATATTATTTGGAAACTTGTTTAATGTGTTTAACTTAATGACACATAGAATAAGTATAATTATTGAATACTAGTACTTATTATTATTAATTATTGTATATTTTATTTATACTTATATATTTCTTATTAGTAATTAAAAAAATTATATGTATTTAGGATCTAATAATTATATATTATTATCTAATACATGTGTATTGTGTTTACCTTTATGACGTAGATTAAATATAATTATTTAAATGCTATTATTTGTATATTTATTAATTAATGTATGTTGAATTTATGTCATGTATTTCTTGTTAGTGATTGAAAAAATTATATATATATATATATTTAGGTCTAGTAATTAATTATTATTTAGTACTTATTTATTTGTTTAACTTAATGACACGCAGAATAAGTGTAATTATTAAAATGCTAGTACATATATTTTACCATTAATATATATAGTTATATATTTCTTGTTAGTAATTCAAAAAAATTATATATATTTAGGATCTAGCAATTATATATTACTGTCTAATACATGCGTATAGTGTTTTACTTCATAACATGTAGATTAAATATAGTTATTTAAATGCTAGTATTTGTATATTTATTAATTAATGTATGTTAAATTGTAGTCATGTATTTCTTGTTAGTGATTCAATATATATATATATTATATATATAAGATCTACCAAATGTATATTATTATCTACACATGCGTATTGTGTTTAATTGCATGACACTATAGAGTTTAACAATATGTTAAATCAGTAGATAATGTTCCAATATTAGATGCTCGAATACTTATAGGAGAGTTATCTGATGTGGATAAGATGTGGTAATTAATTAAATGCCAATTTAGGATGTCTGCACGAACTTGGCATATATATGTGATTTGACAACTACGCAATAAGAAACGGGTTAAAGAATTTTTACAAGCTATTGTAAACTATAGGTGAGCAGATGGATTGATTAGATGCCCTTGTGGAGATTGTCTCAATAGTTCATGGCAACATATTTAAATTATTGTATATCACCTCCTCGGGAGGAGAATGGCTTGAATCTACTCCCCTTGGATTTTTCACGATGAGAATGTAGATGAATACGAGGTAAATAATAATTGTTGTCATGGATGAAGGGAGTAATCCACCTGAATATACGCACTTTGAAGATGAAGCAGATTAAGAACTTTTGGAAGATAGTGCCGTTAACATGAGTGATCCTGATAAAGATGATGTTGATAGCGAAGATGAAAGTAGTGGGTTTGATGGAGAGCGGCGGACTAGAATATTTGAAAAAGAAAAGAGTTTGGTGTCCTGGGCTGTACAAAATTCTATTTATTATTAGCAGTACTTCAAATGATAAATGTAAAGGTTGATGGTAAGCAGTCAGTGAAGTCATTCAACAATTGGCTTGAGTTAATAAAAAGTTTGTTACCAGCCGACAATTTGTTACCTTCATCATACAATGAAGCACGAAGGTTTTTAAAGCAGTTAGGCATGGATACAAACACAATCCATGCTTGCAAAAATGATTGTGTAGTTTCGAAAAGAAGTGAAAAATCGTGATAATTGCCTAGTGTGTGGAGAAGGAAGGTGGAAGCTTCATTCAAGGAAATAGAAGATAGTATTGGCTAAGGTTTTGTAGCACTTTCCATTAATTCCAAGCTTACAATGGCTATTTATGTGCCAGAAGATGGTTCCAGAGATGAGATGGCACAAAGAAAAGTACACATAGGTGGAGGGTGTGTTGAGGCATCTTGTGGATTCCGAACAGTGGAAGTGATTAGACGACAAATATCCTTGGTCCGCATCGGACCCCTGAAGTGTGCGATTAGGACTTGTCACCAATGGGTTTAATCCCTATACAAACATGAGCACAACATATAGTGTGTGGCTAGTTATTATATTTGTATACAGTGTTCCACCATGGAGATGTATGCAGTAGCCATATATGATGATGTCTCTTCTAATACTGGGTCGAAATCACTAGGTAAAGACATTGATGTGTACTTACAATCCTTTATAGAAAAGCTAGAAGAACTTTAGCAAATGGGGTGAAAAACACTAGATGTGTTGGAAGGACGAACATTTTGAACGCATGCTGCATTGTTATGAACTGTCAACAATTTCCCGGCTTATGGTGACATATTAGACTAGACGACCAAGGGTTATAAGGCATGTCCTATATGTAACGTCGACTGCACAAGTGGACATTCAAATAGTAAGTTTCACTATATGGGCCATAGACGGTCCTTGCCTTCAAGACATAGATGGTGCTGCAATAGTACAAGTTTTGATGGCACCTTGGTAACAAGAGCCCGACCAAGGGATTTCACTAGGGCAGACATTGTCGATCAACTGAGTTGGTATGAGCATGTCATTTTAGAAAAATTGTAAGAGCGGCTCTATTGGAGTGAACTGCACATACTGGTGTAAGAATAGTCTGCTCTTTCGGTTGCCACATTGGAGTGAACTGAACATACGATATAACATTGATGTAATGCATATTGAAAAGAATATATATGACAAGCTGGTGGGGACTATTTTAGGTCTTAAGGGCAAGTCAAAAGACACATATAAGGCGAGACTCACCTTCTAGGAAATGCGTATTCGTTCCAAGCTACACCTACAGCAACATGGTGGACGCATTTTCAAGCCACCAGCTGTATATACACTCTCCACTCGGCAAATGAGACAGGTACGTAACTCAATTAGGGATGTAAAGATGCCTAATGGTTATACTTCCAATATATCATCTTGCCTATGTGCTGGTGAAGTAAGTTTGAGGGGTCTGAAGAGCCATAGTTGTCATGTTCTGCCGTAATGGATTCTCCTGATAGTCATTCGTGGGGTCCTGGATAAAGGAATTTACAATGTTATATGTGATGTATCTTGTTTCTTCAACGAATTGACTGTTAAAGAACTCCATGTGAATTTACTAGTCCTTGGAAAAAAACAATAATCCTAACTCTTTGCAAGTTAGAGATGATATTTTCTCTTGCTTTTTTGGACATCATGATCAATTTAGCCTTGCATCTCTGTTGGATGTATCCTATTGAAAGATACATGGGAGTTCTCAAAGGAGATTTGCAGAACAGGGCAAGATCGGAGGGTTCAATTACCGAGTCATATATTGTGAGGGAGAGCATTCAATTTTGCTCATTGTATTTTGAGAACATGAACTCAAGAATAAATAGACCCCACCGATAGTGGGATGAACCACTGGAGGAATGTTCATTGTCATCGTTTCGAGTATTCGCACAGCTCATACGTTCAATAGGTGCATGCATTATATCAGGCTTGGATGTAGAACTGAATAGGATACATTGGACAATATTGAATAATTGTTAGGAGGTGCAACCATTTATAAGGTATGTTGTGTCATTTGCATTCATTTATGACTTGATAACAAGATAATTTTACCATTTCCTAAGGTGGACTTTTAATTAAATTACTTACAGGGAGTTCAAAAATGAATTAACTGCGCATGGAGTACGCAATGTGGGAGGAATAGCATGTAAACATTTTGCAGAGTGGTTTAGAAATAAGGTTGCTACTCACTCAAAACTTTAGAAATAGAAATTCATTGATATATTTACATGTTAATATAGTTACTCTCATCCTTTATAGATTATGGAGCAAAAGTTTGTCCATGGGCAGCAGTTGGTAGAAGATCGAAGCATTAGCATGGAGCCCTGATATTCATCGATATAGCTTCAATGCTTGTATCGTGAATGGTATTCGATACAACACACAACGCAGATGGCGAACAACAAATAACCTTTTATGGTGTTCTTACAGAAGTTGTCTAACTAAATTATGTGGGGTCCATGCAAGTATTTTTATTCAGGTGAGGTGGTTTGATACAGACCGAGATAAATAAAATATTATCAATGGAGACCTCCTCTCTATCAACATTGTAAGGACATGGTATGATAATAACCCGTACATTCTTGTGGACCAAACGTAACAAGTATTTTACCTAAAAGACCCAAGCGAGTGACGTGACAACTAGAGGATTGTACAAAAAGTTGTACACTGTCATATATTTACCCGTGCTCTCTTCCAATTGGAGTGCATAGAAGCTGGTGAATCGGTTGAGCCACCTCCAACTGAGGAGCTAATGCAACAAATGATGCAAAGGCCTTAGACGATTCCAATCAATCGCATATTTATTGGTCTAGGAAACCTTATATGCCTACCTGACCCAGGTGAAGGTTGTAGTGGTGTAGGGGATGCTGGTTCGGATGAATAAATGTGCTTGCGTTTTTTTGTTTATTCTTTGTGACATGCATGTTTGTTCATAATGAACTCAAAATAATGAATCACCAATTATGGTTATTTTTATAACTTGCAGGATGATTGGCTCAGATTTCATGGATCAGCTTATAGAGGACTCCTAGGTATACCCCGAGTAGTATGTTAGTGGGGTTTCCACCTTGATAGGTCAATCTTTTATCTTCCATATCCATTTTAGAGTCATGCGTTAGTTTTCTTATTTGATTATACAGAAGGATCGTTTATTGCATTACTGATGAATCAGCAGGTTAGATAAACCGATGACCAGTCGGGCCAGGTAGCTGAGCCTTAGTCGAGGTGGGTGAATGAGCTGACATAGGGGAAGAAGTGATATATGACCTTTTGTATGATCTGCCTACTCGGGTTGACCCTGATGACCCACAGGCTACAGCAATAGAGCAGTAGGAGGCCACTCTAGCAACTGAGCATGAGGATGCTAACGTCATGGTGCCCGAGAGGTGTAAGGGTATGTACAAAGGTAATCGAGTGGAGGAGCAGTATAAGAGGACAGGCCATAGGCCGACTATCACCATGTCAGATGGGTATATGGGTCTCATATGCTCATGTCCAAGGATGGTGAGGTTGGAGTTCTTACTCCATCACAGAACATCAACGAAGTTGTTTGCTCTTGGAGCTCTAATGAAGGCGTGGTCAGCGTTTCTAGAAGCCTATCAGCATGGCATCATTCGCAGAGTTATGGTAAGTTCATTTTCGGCTACAAACATATTGGAAAGACAATTTTTTACAGCCTCTACCATTTACTAACACATTGAACCTATTTCTTTATGTGCGTAACAAATTCGAACTATCGAAAAATTAGCAAAAAGTGCACAAATGGTGGGTGATGTTGAACTATTTAGTTAGCAAGTCCTACAGTCATCTCCAATACAGGCTTAAGGTTTACATCATAGGCAAAGGTGGAGGCGAGGTAGCTGCTAGTAGGCTACCACCGAGTTTCGAGCATAGAATGGATGAGTGAAGGGTGTTTATCCATTTCCAGGAGAGAGATCCAGATTATAAGGTATGATTCTGCATGTGGTAAAATATATATTCAAAGATATACTCCATTTGTTTATTTCTTTTCAAAACGTGTAACTGCAGTCCACAGTCAATACAAAAAATGAAAGAAGCAAGTATTGGTACATATGGGTAGTAAAAAGTTGATACTTCAACATGCACTTACAACTATATGTATTACAAGTACATGGTATGTGAGTTTATGTACTATGTTCTTTTGCTGATTTCGGTAATCATGTATTACAGGAGCTCATGCCAATAGAAAACTATAGTTACACCCACTTAAGGAGAGAGAAAGGGAAATTAACAGATCAATGGGAGTTGGAGGTCTCCATGTAGAATTATGTAGGTATATTCGATTTTCAAATTCCAATGTAATACACCCTATCTATCACTTTGTATGATTATATTCACATTGTGCTCACTTTGTTTTAATTAGGCACTATGGTGGAAAGAAGGAAGGAGGAGGATGATATTATTGTTGCATCAAGTCAGCGACCTAAGCCAGATAAGGTGATTATGGAGGAGGTTTTAGGCCACAGATTTAGCTATCGTCGTGGCTTCGGATATAGCATGCCGATAGATCCGCACAGGGTTAAGTACTATGAGCAGCCATGTGAGAAGGATTTGGTCCATTTTGAGTATAATAGGACCATGCATGAGGCTAAAATGGAGAAGATGCAACAGCAAATTGATTTGTTGATGAATTATGTCCATCTTCCTTCCATGTCTTCCTTCGGGTGGTACTATCTACATCAGCAGGCTGCACCATAGATGGGGACCCCTAATAGTGGCTTTGATCCTAGTTAGTTTGGCTTCCCACCGTTCACACCAGCGGTACCTCCTTCGTATCCTTACTAGGGCTTTTATGGGATACCGAGCCACCCATCCATGTTCACGTATCCCCTGCATGATCTATCTCATGAGTCACCTGGTAGATCTAGAAAGCACAGAGGTCAACATCCTTCAAGTTTCACCTCATGGGCTGGGGGCCCAAGTTTTTCTCAGTTTGCATCATAACTACCCACATTTGGATCGTACGCATTCCCAGGTGCCCCTCCATCTTAACATCCTTCCTCCTCTCAGCAACCTCTACATACTCCGACACAATCTTCTGCTTTTCAGTCGACACCACCTTCAACTTCCCCATCTATAATGTTTTAGAGGACATTTGTTAGAGGATTTGGGCATGCTTGCTTGAGCCAGAAACAGAGGTAGTAGGTGTTGTTGTGTTCCATTTTTTTCATCATTTTCATTGTTCAGGCCATGTTGTTTCTATTTTTTTGCTGAACTTCTCTATCACTTTATATGTCATGTGGATCATCATGATTATCGTCATATGTTGCCATTTTGTAAGAACATTTTCTATGACAATTACCATGCATGTTAGTTCGATTATGTTGGTATGTATAGGCTAATGTATTGTCACTGTTTTTTATTGTTCAGACTATGTTATTTATGTTTTCTTTGGACTTCTTTCTTGCATTCTAGATTGGGCAGAGAAACTCAGTGGATGACCTGAAGACTGGAGGAACCACTTGACACTTCGTTTACTATGATGAATCGCCTCATCATTGCTATACATATCAAGAATCAACAAACAATAAATTGCCATCTACGACTACAAAGCAATAGATATTCCCATGCTTGCTGTTTCTTTTCTTCATGCTAAATAAATCCACATTAGACAACACACAACAATTTATATAATGTTTACCATGCATGTCATTTTGCGTTGAGCTTTTATATACTGTAAATATAAAATTCATTAATTTTGAGATTATATTATAAGTAATGCATTTTAATAATAGAAGCATTTGATGCATTCGCGATGCATTTGCATATAAAACAACTCAACATATGTAAATTAAATTGATAAGTACAAAGCAATTACTTCGTTTGTTAACGGTGGGATATATTAACAAAATTTAATAGAAAAACATGTAGGAATTATTGAATAGGCCATTGCTAATATCAAGAGCCATTACTTTGAATGGTTCTACATAGATTCTGAATGTAATAGAAAATATTTTATAGATAGAATGATTTTGTCTTTTTTTTATAAATAATAAATTATAATTTAATCTTTTAAGAGTGAAGAAAAAAGAGGGAGTGGTTATTTTTTTATAAAATCTGCAAAGTTTTTAAAATTTTATGGAAGGAGCAGTTTTAATTTGACAAATAAAATAAATTTAAATCCAAAAGCCTAAAGACACCAAAGTATGAGATTTGGCTTTAATAATATAGATTATTTATAGAAATTGTGCAAAATTTAGGATGGTTTGTTTAATTTAAAAGAAAAAACAACAACTATCAATATATAATTTACACATTTTATATCAATTAATTTATATTATTGCAAATAACATGTTTTATTTATGAGATTTTTACAAAACGTGCAAAATATATGTTTGTGTGTTTAATTTCACAAAAAATTAAAAACTACTATTAATAAATTATTTACATAGCACATGTTAATTAATTTATAATATTACAAGTAACAGATTTAAATTGTAGGATTTTTGTTAAATGTACAAATTTCAATGTTAATATGTTCAATTTAAAAAAAAAATATCAATTCATATTTTGCACGTCCTTTTTCATATAAATATTTATGAGTAAGATTTATATATGATTTAAAAAATTTTCCTCATCAAACTAAATAGATATTATTTACTTTTATCTTTAATGAATTAAAATGAAATATCATTATCAATATGTAATTTACATATTAAATATCAATTAATCTATAATATTATAAATCACGGATTTTAATGATATATATTTATGTTCATATGTTCAATTTCATAACAAATACGATAAATATAAATTAAAAATTACTTATGAATTAATTTATGATATTATAAATAATATATTTTAACAATAAATTTTTACAAAATGTGCAAAATGTACTTTTATGTATTTAATTTTATTAAAAGGCTTTGTGAAAATAAAAAATACCAAACGAAACTATATAATTATTTTTAAAATGCTCTAAAAACGTAAATAATTCATTTTACAAATTTTTTTCTTAAGATTTTTAATTTTAACCCTTCAATCTTATTTATTAATAAGCTAATTGATGGATAAAATATTTTTATATTATATATATTATTTAAATTTTAATAATTATTCTATATGAATATTGTGTATAATTCATTTTTAATAATAAAAATGAATTAAAGAAAATGAATCATTGAAAACGAACTGGATCCCACAAAAATTTTCAACATTCGCATGAGAAGAAGGCGGGTCCAGGAAATTAAATTTTGAAGAAAGTGGTAGATTTGGCCTCATCTATATCATGTGAGGAGAAATTGGCCTCATCATCCCAATCATGAGGCCAATTTCCCATTATCATCCCAGTCATCTCCCCCTCTTCAGTCCATTATAAAACCCTGCTTCGAACTCTTTCTTTTCTTCTCCAATTTCTTTCCCAGTTCCCTCCATTCATTAATTTTTCTCCGTGAGTTCACTCGATTCTCCTCTTTTGTATTGAGTTTGTTGCTGCTTCCTAATCATTTAATTTTTATATTTGATCATTCTCTCTAATTATTTGTTTGTATTTATTTGCACATACTTTTATCATTTGTTATTATAAGTTCAACAACATCAAAATTAATGTAATATACGGTATAAGTTTTTATTTTTAATTTACAATTTTTTTGTATTTACTGATAAAATTTATTCCATGTTTCAGGAATGTGATGATTTCAAATGTACAATATTTATACTAATATAAACATATTTATAATATCATAGCATTTTTAATTTAAAGTAAAAAGTTATGATTATCAACCTAATATTTTAAATAAAATATTAATATTAATAAATTTGTGATAATGATTACAATTTTTTTCATAAAATATCAATATTAATAAAATTTGAATACTAATAATTTCTATTTTTCATAAATGAAATATGATAGTTTTTTTAAATAAAAACATATTCAAAGATGAGGGGAATCTTACCTTTAATTTTTCCTGAGGCCAAATTCGCCTCATCTGAAAATAATGTGGTGAATTTGGCCTTCTTTTCCCTAACACTACAACCCTTATGATATGAAATTTTCGCCTCAGTAAACCTACTGAGTCTAAATTTCAGTCTACTGAGACGAAAAAATTCATCTCTTAAGCTCTCCTTTTTACTAGTGCGAGTTAATTTTGCTCATGATTTATTTTTAGATTTTACATGTCATTTATTTGATTTTGACTTGGTAATATAATTAGTTAAACTTGAACTTAAACTACTCAGATAGTCTCCTGGATTAAACTTGAAATTTTAAATATTCAGCTTAAAGGTATACAAATTTAATCGAGCTCAAGTTGAGTTTAAAATATTAAATAAATCTAAGTTGATATTAATTCATCTATCTGCAGAAAACTGCAATCAACAAATATAAATTCGATGTAACGCAATGCATTCTAGCAGGTTCTAATCATCAGTTGCGCATAGTTGAATTTTCTTATAAATCGGTCAAGTTTCCACGGATTAATATTCTTCTCTTTATCGAATATATATAGCTGACTTGGGGTGCGCATTGTGCATAAGGTATATGCATAAACGTCATGATGTTGTTTAGACTGGAGAGAGGGACGGAAATGAATTTTCATTTACTTATTTTATTTTTTTAATTTATCTTTTTTAATGCCATCAAATGTAAATAACGATAATATGATAAAATATTTTTAAAAATTGAGACAATATCCACCTATTAATTTATAAATTAAAAGAAAAAGAAGTGAACAAAAAGATTTATACCATAACATAAAGATATTTTTTTCTCTCTCCTATAGTTCAATTTTTAGTGCCAATGTGTATTGATAACCGCTGACTTCAATCCATGGATTAAATGAGAATTATACAGGAAAAAGCAACCATTTTCTTATCTTCTATTTCTATAAGAGTATTTTTAAGATGATAATTTTTATATGATTTTTTTATCTTATCTTTTATAAAATTATCCAGTTATTGTAGTTTATCCTTATCTTATCCTTTGTTGTATACTATAATTAGATTAGTATACCATCAATGAATTGATTCATATTATGATAATTAAGAAGAGGAGCAATCTGAGTTTTCCAAGCAAGATAATTTTTGGTGTTTAATTTGATTGCAAATGAGTAATTTGTAGTAAGATTGAAGGTTGAAAGAGCTGATACAATTACATTAGCGATGATGACTTTGATACCATGTAAAGAAAGTAAAAAATACACGAGAGAGTAAAAATAAAAAGAAATATTTTTCTTTCCCTTTTTGCTATATGTTTTCTATTATGAATACAAATCTAATTATAGTATACGACAAAGGATAAGATAAGAATAAACTACAATAAACAATGGGCAAGACAAGTCTTTTTCTTCATCTTGCACTTGGAAGAATCGCAATGAGTGTATTATGTGTAGCGATGGATGATTGGTTTGGTGAAGGCTTTGCAATTATGAATGACTCAATGTAAGTTGAATCGACAAAAGGTGTACCTGATGTGTGTGATGGATGTGTTTCTCTAATTTTGCTTTGTGATGGTCAATGGATATGGGTTTCACAGTTTGGGTTTGAAAGAGAGGATGAAATGTAGAGAGAGAAGACAAATCTAGGTTGCTCGTGAGACAACTCAGTTTCTAAAATATTTGTGTTTTGGTGGTGATGGAGATTCATGTTAGAAGTTCGACAAGTTTAAATTAATTGGGGTTTAAAGGTTGAAGAAGGAGACAGGTCTTGGTGTGTTTCAGTTTTGGAGAATATGAGAGTTTATTTGGTTTGTCGAGTTTGATTAAAGATTACTTTGCCTAATTCATTTAAAGAGAGAATATCAGTGTAGAGAGAGAGTGGTTGAGGGAGATGGTTTTTGGTATGTTGTACATCTAAATCAGCAACAAGGTTTAACTATGTTAAGTTAAGTGGCAATTATGGCCACAAAAAGTTCAAATCAATATGAAATTAAACGTTTTAAAGTTCAAGTACCTAATTGAATTTTTCACTAAAGTTCAAATGCCAACTTTGGCATTTTCCCATTAAAATAAAATCTACTTAAAAGATTTGACATTTATAAAAAGAGATACTAATCTTATTAAAATGATACTAATCATATCTATCCAAAAAAATAACAATCTTTCTAAAATAATGATATTCCCATCTTACACTTCCACTAATAATTTATGCATCCCACATCATGCTCCCTAGCTTAAGCAAAATTAACCCTCAAAGTTTCATCGGTTAAGGAATCTGGTGTTTAACATTTAACACATCCACTGATGGGAAAACTCTTGAATCTTGAATCCCTTCCACATGTTGTTTTTGCTACCTTCATGGAGCCATGGTATCTCAAGATAAACGTCGGCTTTGATACCAACTGACATAGTAGAAGGAATGAAATTTTATAATGTTTCGTTAATTTTATGAATATCCAGAAAATGATCTTCTAATTTTCTGTTGATTCAATGAACACCTAGACAAATAGGCATTAAAATTTGAAGAGTCACTAAGAGTGTGAATTTTAGAATAGAGATAAAATTGCGATATGTTGATTTGCGTGCAAATTCTAGAAAGCAATATACTATCAATATGTTGTTTTCATAGAATACTAGAAAGATAAGGAAGATGGCAATATTATTATTCCATTAAAAATCTCTCTCTCCTAACTTTTACAAGTCTAGTTTATTTATAGAATTAAAATAAAAAGCTAATTAAAAGATTTTACATATATAAAAGTGTTATGACCTAAAGAAGACACATTAGCAAAACTAGTTGGATGTTCAATTATGTGCATGTGTGTAACAAAGATTAGTTGTATTCAAATAGTTAAACAAATTAAGCGCAATAGAATAACAAAATTGTAACAGCATTAACAGTAATAGTAGTAGGTAGAATAGTTTATAAGTAGAATAACATAGAGGGAAAAGGGCATCAAGTAAAATCATTTGAGTAGATCTCTTTCTTCTTATCATTATCTTCTTGAGGAGCTAACCTTGCTCGAGAAGGTTCTTGCTTTATCGAGTAATACAATTGGATTGAGTGAAACATTTGTAACGTTTGGTGCTCTTCTCCTCTGTCTTTTTGATACAATTGTTTTCATCATGGGGCCATCAACATGATCAGTAATTATTAAGGAAGAATTTGAAAATTTTTCTTCTTCTTTCAAGTAAGAAATATGTCAAGAATTACAAGATGTTGTTAAGCAAATTCAAACGAGAATTCTTATGTTAGTATTCAAGAATTAGGCTAATAATCAGAATTCAATTGATAACAATAAAAATTCCAGTCAATTATCAAGTTCTAGGTTATCAAAAGATCAGTTCTTGAAAGACATCAAGATGGAAATACCAAAGTTTGATGATGAAACTCCTATCGGATGGATATTCAAGACCAACAAATTTTTTAGTTTTTGTAATATACCAAATGAGCAACGTATTACCATTGCTTCATTTGTAATGGAAGATAAAGCTTTAGATTGATATAAGTGGATGTTTCATAATAACCAGGTTGGGTCTTGGGAAAAATTCATTTTAGCTTTAGAGCAACGTTTTGGTCCCTCACAAAATAAGGATGTTTAGGGTCTCCTATCCAAATTGACATAGGTTAGTGCAATGAAACAATATCAATATGATTTTAAACTGTTGATAAATAAGACTACGGGTGTTCCACCTTCATTTTTGCTTAATTGATTTGTATTTAGTTTACAATATTAGAAGGGATGTCCAAATTGCTCAACCCATAAATTTATCTCATGCAATTTGGTTACCAAAAAAGTACAAAGCCAAATATCTCGATCATTTTATTTTAAAGACTACTTCTTTACCTCTGTATTCCAAAATCCCCTTTCTTTTACAATTTTCTAAACCATCTACTTCTTCTTATCCAACTCCTTCTTTTGTTGCTTCTACTGCAAATTTTAAACTACCATTGTTACTTACGCTTAATACACTATGGTTATTTATTATGTTTGACACAGGCAGAAATGATGGCTCATAGGGACCAGGAATTGCGTTAAAACTGTGATAAACAATATAGCAAGAATCACACATGTAAGGAGAAATTTCTTTTGTTATGGGCTGATGATAATATCAATGAGGAACCATTAGAATCTATTCTGATGCCACATCTATTCTGTTAGTAAGTAATGAGGGTACTATTAGTTTTCACACCAAGTCCACCAGGCAAATTATTTAGATTTTACAATTTCAGGGGCATATCGATAAACATGACTTTTCTATTTTGGAGGATTTTGGTGGCATTCATAATTTTTCTTAGAATTGTGTGAAAGTTTTTGCTAATAAGTACATAAAGGAATTAATGTTACAGCCAGGGGATCTTCCTACAAATGCTGTTGATCAATGCCCTTCAACTTAACTTTTGTCTATTCTAGGACCAAGATGCAAGAAACTTTAGTCTTGTTTAGGACAATAGGTATTGCAAATTTTGCTTCAACGATAGGGTTCATTGCTTGAGGATACTACAAGACAATTTTTGGATGATTTTTTGAAGACTTGTCCATTGTACAACCTTAAGGGCAAGGTTGTTTTTGACCCCGGGGAAAAATGTTATGACCCAAAGAAGACATATTAGCAAATCCTATTGGATGTTGGATTTGTGTACGTGTGTAAAAAAGGTTAGTTGTATTCAAATAGTTAAACAGTTAGGCACAACAGATTAACAAAATTGTAACAGCATTAAAAGTAATAATAGTAAGTAGAATAGTATATAAGTAGATTAAAGTAGAGGGAAAAGGCAACAAGTAAAATCATTTGAGTAGATCTCTTCCTTCTTGTCCCTATCTTCTTGAAGAGCTCACCTTGCTTCAAAAGGTACCTACTTTACCAAGTAATACAATTAGATTAAGTGAAACATTTGTAACAAAGAGAGATATTAACCATATTAAAAAGATGCTACTATTAAAATTATACTAATCATATCTATAAAAAAAATAACAATCTTCTTAAAATAATAATATATCCTTCATGCGCTTGTACTAATAACTTAATTTTGTTATACATCCTGCCTCATTGATATGTTACAACACATGACATGACTCCTATTGTCAACAATTTGCAAAATCCTCAGGCATATAATGGTAATGAACAAGTCACAACCAGTAATGGTCAAGCTTTGCTTATATCTCATACTAATGTTTTTTACCTTTCTCTATGTAATAATAACTTGATTCTTAAGGATGTTCTTCTTGTTCCAGAAATACCAAAGCAATTACTTTCGTTAAACAATTCACTACATATTATGACTACTTTTTTGAATTCCACCTTAACTATTTTTTGGTTAAATAAGGGAGCAAAGAAATCATTTACAAGGAATGATAAGGGAGGCTTGTACAAGTTATCTAATTCAATGCCTCAAGCAATGTTATCTAAAATAAACTCTTTTAAGTCTTGACATGCTAGGTAAGGTCATCTTAATTTTAATAAAACTTCAAAAATAATTTAAGCAAATAAAATTCCTTCATCTACGATTTCTACTTCCAATTTCCATTATGAATCGTGTAAATTAAGAAAATTAGCTAGGTTGTCTTTTATTTTCTGTTGAGCATAAGAGTTGTAAACCTTTTGAAATTTTAATGTAGATGTATGGGGTCCATCACCTATTTTAAGTAATTTTGAATTTTGTTATTTTCTTTTATTTGTGGATGGTTTTTAATGATATTCATGGATATTATCTTTAAGAAATAAAAGTGATTTCTTTTATATTATTTAAAAATTTTAATCTTGTGTATCGTTGCAATTTATTACCAAATTAAAGCGTTTCATTCAGACTGGGGAGAATCCCTACCTTAAAGAAAAAGGAATAATCTATAGAATCACTTTTCTTCACACTCATAAACAAAATGGAATTTCAAAAAGGAAGATAAGACACATGGTTGATTTTGGCTTAACTCTTCTCCATCATGCTTCAATTCCCTTTCATTTTTGGCCATACGTGTTCCAGGTTGTTGTGCGTCATATTGATAACATGCATACCTCCAATCTTCAAAACCGTGTCCTTAATGACAAATTATATATTGTATGGAATGCATCTTTCTAAGAAATATGTTTCCTTTAAGAATTTTATTTCAGATAAAATTGTGGCCACATCAACCTTTGATATGTTGTTAACAAGCTTCTCAGTTCCTTTTGGTAATACTACGCAAAAAGGAGATTTATTAACTCCTTCCCTCAATCTGCCTCCGTCTTTCCCTAACCTTATCATAACTCCAACAAATAAACACCACCCCACTTTAAATTCCCCATTACAAACAGCAACATATCTCCCATCCCCTCTTAGTTTAAACTTTGTTGTTCTCCTAACCAAATACTCCACAACCACTTCTCAAGATCCTACCTACACTCACCATATGCTTCTGTACTCAAAACAATGTACAACACCAAGTTTTCTCTTCAAGAATAATTTATTCTCATCTTAATTTTTTAGAACATGAACCACAACCTTATTATCAAGCTAAAAATTATTTAGAGTGGCAAAAAGTCATACCATAAGTGATTAATGCTTTGCTTACCAAGATGGCTTGAATCTTTGTTCCAAAACCTTTACATGCTAACATTGTAGATAATAAGTGGATTTGCATGATTAAAAGAAAGCCGAATGGACTATAAAAATATGAGGCCAGATTGGTTGCAAAAGACTTTACTCAGGAAGGAGTTGACTATAATGAGACATTTAGTCTAGTGACTAACGCTACAACAATTCAAACTACTATTCTTAGCTTAGCTTTAGATCCATGGCCTATCAAGCAACTTGATGTCTTTAATGCATTCTTGCATGGCAACCTTGAAGAGACCATCTTTATGAGGCAACCTGTTGGTTTTCTAGATGCCACTAAGCTTGATTTTGTTTATAAATTAACGAATCCTTTTATGGATTCAAACAACGACCTAGAACATGATTTTCTTACCTTAGATCCTTTCTAGTGCAGATGGGGTTTCATTCTTCCAAAGCTGATAATTCACTTTATAGACATGGAGGTGATTTTTTATATATTTTAATTTATGTAGATGACATTATTATTACAAGTTTCTTTTCTTCTCTTATTTCTCAGTTCATTAAGTCTATGCAAAAAGACTTTCCTCTTGAAGGCCTCAATGATTTGTCATTTTTCATTGGGATTGAAGTCTTATGGACACTCTAGCTTCTTTTATCTCAATCAAAATATGTGTAGGTTCTTCTCATCAAACATGGGATGGAGGGTTGCAATTCATGCCAAGTGTCCAAAACATTCCCTTCTCCATCCTTTACTTCTCAGGAAGCCAATTCATAGGTGTTTTGCAATATATTACCATCACAAGACTAGAGACTACCTTCTCCATCAACAAATTATGCCAATTTACACACATGCCTAGTGATATCCATTTGTAAGCTTTGAAGAGGTTCTTAAGGTATCTAAAAGGGATGACATCTAAGGGAATCTTGCTTTCCTCTACAAATTCTTTAATGCTTAATAGTTATCCTTATCTTATCATTTTTGTATACTATAATTAGAATGTAAACACAGTAGAAAACATATAGCAAAAAGACGAAGAAAAATATTTCTTCTTATTGCTCTTATTTCGTGTTTTTTATATTTTTTTTTTCTTTACAAATATAAATAAGGGGCAATGCCCCTCGATTAGGTGTACAATATATATATATATATATATATACAAACACACAACAAATGATGCAACCATATTATAGGCAAAAAGAATATATATTTTAAAAAACACCACGTTTTCTAATGAAGGAAAAAAATCATAAATGGTAAAAATAGAAAAATAACGATATAATAACTAAATTTAAAAATATAAAAGCATAAAAAATAGATATATTGAAAAACATTAATAGTGTAATAGAAGAAGTTTTTCACTCCATACCTAGCATATGCAGAAATTATTTATTAATTCAATATAATATCTAAATATTGATTTACTAAAAAACTAATAAAATTTTTCCAAAGACTTTTTTGGCATTTAAATAAAAATAATTTGTTATTGTAGACAATGATTTAGAGAAGACACTTATGAGCCTTTATTTGTGTGTGTGTGTCCATATTATCTATTAATATTAACATATTCTATTTTTCACTCATCCTACCTTCCCCCTCAAATAACTCGACTATAGTTAAAGAGGTACAAGATATATAAAACCTACCATACTTTACCTTTTTGCTTGATACCTCTTTTTTTTTAACCTATAAAAGTTCATTAAAAGGCTCGTTTTTCTTTATAAATAAGTATCATTGCTATCACAATAGTTAAGATACGAAGCCTCACCCTACATCATTAATAATTTATGCAAGTTAGGATGTGTAAAAGATTATAATTCATGATGCAACACTTTGAAATTTTGAATGATTATTCTATTGTTATGTTTTGGCAATTTGAAATTCTCTGGTATTATATTTACTTCCAAAGGCTAAGAGATAAAAATTTATCTTTTTTGAAAATTGAAAAATCCCACGAAACATGCTCTTTTTGTGTTGTTGATGTTGGAAATATCATCAAATATTTGGAATTTTGAACCTTGAAAATTCTAGATAGATTAATCCTGTGTGTTGTCATTCCTTGATAATTCCTTAATTTTCACTTTCAATAAAAATTCAAAATCTATAGTGTCACGCCTCAAATATCTAAAGCATTAAGGGTTCCGCCACGTATAACACTTACGCATCATACACAAGATTATCTTAAACTGATTTATCATGATCATTTTTAACCAATTTTAGTTTGTGAAATCCTTTAATTAGTATTTGAAAACTTTGTAATCTAGCAATGGAAAAGTAAAAGTTTGCAAACAATTCACTAAATGGCTATTCCTATGAGTAAACTAGCAATATAGATTGGTATCATCTCGAAAATAGTATTGGGTATTTGAAAAGAATATTAAATAAAGGGTAGTACATCCCAGGGCGTATATGAAAGGCCTTCAAGAAACATAAGTCTGAACAAAGTTTGGTAACAATCAACACCCTACAAACTTAAAATTTGGTGACCTGGTCACTTATTCTTCCTAAAAGGTCCTTAACGTCAGTCTTGTAACCCAAGTACTCATTAATTCTTTTTAGAAACATCATAACCTAAAAAATAATAATAATAGTAAGGGATAGGTTGAAGCCCAGCACATAGTAACACAATCACATACAATTGACAAGCACACCTAGGCTATATATGCAATAATCAACATTTTATAGTTATTGTTTAAGGTGATTCAAATGGCACTAGAACGCTCACACTCTAGATAACAAGCCATGGGATTCTAGGAGTCTTGAGTAGTAGTAACTGCTCAAAGGTTGATATAAGTAGCTTGAATACATATATATCCTATAAGAATTTGTGTAATAATAGCATCATTTAGGATTCATACCCTTTATGCATCTCTATTTATTTTAGTTTATAATATAATACGGCTCATCCGGTCCCATAAACGTGAGCTAGACTATATTAGTTCTCGCCAAATGTAAATGGATATTATCCCAATATCATTCTGCTATCAGCTACCCGCTACGCCACTAAGAGTGGTCTAAGTGCTTAACCACTAAGTTGGTATTGTCTAGCAAGGTTGTCGCTTTCTCAGACCAGATTAACGACAAAATAACAATAGCACACTCATTATTAAGCCATGTTTAATTTTTAGTCCATTTGAGATGCCACCCTAGGCAGACCACACGTAAGTCACTACATACCTAATATCGAGTATGTAGTCCAGCGTAACTTAGAGGGTATACCAAAAGGTAAGTCGAAAGATAGGTTAGAAGAAATACTATCAATTCAAAAGGATATAAGTATTGGGTATATAATTAATTATCATATTCATATTGGTTATCTAATTTTATTTAATCATTTGTCAAGGTAAGGTCGCGTGTATGTTTGTATATTTAAGGCCTTAATTAGCATCCTAAATTGAATTCATTTAAGGTACTAGATTTAAGTAAATTGGATTAAGCCCATGAGTATGAGAGATGTGATTTCTTATTTGGAAGTATTGGACCTTTAAGGGTCTTAAAGGAGGCTCAACAAGAATTTTACTAAGTCTTGTAATATTTAGGGTAATTGGCTTTAAGAAATTTATGATTGAGTCCATTAAAGAATATAGATTATAATTTAGTAGATTTGGGCTTAAGTATTGGGGTAGGCCCAACTTGAGTAAAATTGGATCTTGAACCTAAGAATTTGAGACAAACCTAAAAGAATTGAATTTATTTTAAATTAAGCTATTAGGCCTTTATAAATCCTAAATAGCTCACTAGTTGTATTTTAAGGCATTTAGACTTAAAAAGTTGCATTTGAGCCTAATAAGTAATTTCATACCTAGAATTGGATAATAGACTTAAATATTTTGAGATTAGACACAATTGTATAGATAATGAGTATTGTGCTTATATTGTGAAATTTAAGCCCATCAAGCGAGGTTTTGGTAAGTGACTTGATTTAAGTTACAAAGCCCTAAATTACAAAGGAAGCCCATTAAGGATTTAGAATAGGCCCACTTGATGTCCAATAGGCCAAATTAGCTAGAATAGGTTATTAGACCTAAAGTTTACTATTTAAAACTTATTTTAATTAGTGAAGCCCATTTACATATTAACTAAGCCAAATTTACTATTTTTACCCAAAAATATTGTTTAATTATTACAGCCTTTTGGTTGAATGGGGTTTCGATAGACATTATCCAAGTGTTGAATTGACTTTGTCCATATAGAATCTACAACATAAATTCTATACCCTGATGAGGAATGAAGATAATATATATGTAGGGTCATTTTGAAAGTTGGGTTCCAAGCTCAATTTAATATCATGAGTCGGTCTTCTAGACTAATGTCAGGGCTTAGAAGACCAAGTTCAATAAGGGATGATATTGGGAGATTTGACTCGATAGGCTCGAAACAAGGATCATTCGACCAATTCATTCTGCTCTCGGCCTAATTCGGTTTTCTTGTGTGCGAAAAGTAGACTTAAAAAATATCTTTTTGGGTTAATTTTAGTTTTATTTGACTAAAATAAGCCTTAAACCCCTTTTATATTGAAAATAGCCTATTTAAAAAAATTGATGGGCTTTTTTTATATCAAAAGTCTTTCAGGCTTTTCCAAAGCCAATTTGCAAGTCCAACCTATTACTAAAAAAAAGAAAGGCTTTAATCTTAACCGTCAAATCCTTAGAAATGATTCAAAGGCTGGCTCCAGATAAAGATCAAAGCAACTACTTCGTGAAGAACGGGTCAAGATCTATCTGATTTGATCTTCTATCACTCTTTCGTGCTTGAGAAATTGGATTTACCAAATACACGTGTCATTAGTTCAGAACTCTTGTCAGGTCGGTCGACACGCCTGGTGCACCTAATCAATTAGTTGCAACAACCCCATCATACAATATAATATTATTAGGTGTTGCTGTGATACCATCCATCCATCACCCCCCCTCCCGATAAGGATGTCGCTGTGAATGTTAAGTGGCCAAAGATCGGGTTCCGCCAAATTCCAATCAACCTGTGGTGTTATACTAGTGCTTTAATCCAATCTAAAGTCTGGTTCGGTCAATCAAATATATTTTATTATTATATATATTTTATCAATTACTTCGTGACTAATTGTTTTGATTTAATCACAGTAGATCATGTCATTCATTCAACTCAGCTAATTCCTGCTCACCGGCTCAACCAAAATTTATTTATTTAATTATCATCAATTCATCAAATTAGAAATATACCTAGTATTCAGTATCAAATTAATTCAATTAGTTTCCAACGATTTCTATCAGGATTAATTCCCTAAATGAAATTCAAATTTGACACATACGTATACATTATAGCCTACATTAAACGTTTACATAAGTAAAATAAATTTTTTTCTCAATCTTTAGTAGAAATAACAGACATCAACGTTGATATATAGGTCCAGTTCATACATAGTAAAATTTAATTCCAATGTTTATGGAATCGAAATTTCTGGCTGAGAGGCAATTTCATAGACCAGTATGTCCAATCCTACCTTTATTAAATTATCAAGTAATTTATATGCTCATATATCTTCCGTTTATTTAGTAAATAAATTAAAATCATGTTAAATATAATCTGCACTTTGATTCATACATCAAAATCGCAACCTTCGTGTACTTCCATCTGTATTCAACATACAACACGCATAGGGATATTAATCGTGCTTCGATGGATTAAATATTTATAAAAAAAAAAAAAAAATCAATGCCCACGTACATGTGTTATGTTTCGTATTATCATAATTTTTTTTAATATCACGATTTAGTGCTTCCATCCAATTTCAATAACATATGCAGATTTAATTTACTCATAATGGATGGACATATTAAATATTCATTTCATCATATTTGCATAATGAACAATTACCACGTGAACATATGTATATTTTTGGAATTTAAGAAAAATATATATACATAAGATTATCAAAACTATATTACAAGTTAAATCTAAATTTATTTTCAACATATTTCATGATTTCATCATCAACAATTTTGCAATCACACACAATTTATCAATTACGCTTATTACACTTACTTGTATTAGCAATAATATAATCCTTTGCTACCTATTCCTTGAAATTTGATGTAGCTTCTAGCTTCTATCTATTACTTAAATCCCTATCTCCACTTCAATTATCACCCAAACTTCAAAAAGATAAAATAAAAAAAATGATGCCAATATGGCTTAGGAATGAATATAAGAAGGGTGACAGGTTGTAGAACTGGATTACCTAATTTAGCTTGGATTGAGTTTAGGTTTTGATATAATTTGTGAACTAAAGTTTTAAAGAAAAAGAGTAATATTTTTTTTTGCAGAATTTGAACAAATGAAGTGGTGTTTTTACATGGGTTTTTGGCCAAAAGGTGAGAATGAATAAGATTAGGATTTAAGCATTGTAAAGGTAGGTTCTAGAATAGGATAGATGGCTTATGTTGATGATATTGTAATAAAAATTTATTGAAACTAGAAGAGATACAAAAGGTTAGGTATAGGCTTCTAGAAGATGTAAAGTTTAGGGGTTTAGAAAAGTATAATTGACTGAAAATTAGCATTGACATTTAGCTAAAATAAAACAAAAAGTTCACAGTTTAACTTAGATTTTATTTGAATAATGTCTAGTTTTGCTCATTGTCGTTTCGTCAAGTTACATGTGTTTGCACCTAACTCAAAATAATCAAGCCAAAAAGAAAAAGGAAAACCAAAGAAAAAAAGAAGAAGGAAATATTAACCCGAGCCAACCAGAGCACTACTTATATATTTAATCAAATAGAAAAGAAGAGGATAAAATGTTTACCGATATACTTATTTTACTATTTCATAAAAAAATTAAAAATATGAAAAATACTTTTATCAATTTTTAAAGGATAAAACACTTTATATGGGCTAAAATGTACTTTTTTCCTTTGAGTGTATGATGATTCCTTATGATAGAAGATTTAAGCATACATTAAACAAAATGTAAAAGTTTATTAAAGAAGGGGAAAAAAAAAAAGAAAAGGGAACGAAAGATCAAGCATAATCTTTGAAGATACGTAATCGATATAGTTCATGGGATTTGAGCAATAAACGTCTAGTTTTCAACGTGATTTGTTTAACAATTTGAGTATGGACTTGAGTAATCTTCCATAATGGTTGAGATCAGCAACTTTATCATAATTAAGCCGTGTAAATATATACGGATTACGGAATGATAGGCACCCACGTTGCCCTCTATCCTACCTCTAATGATTGATTAAGTAAACACTAAACACTCTTGATATGTTCGAATGAATCAAAATGGGATCGCGATTTCATTTTTCATTCTTTTTTCTATGTTTAGATGCATCATGAGAAGATGAAATCGCGATTTCTTGAAATCCATGATTCCGATTTTAACATGAAATTCGATTATGTTTTTTATAAGAAGGAATTGCGATTTCATTCTGCGTTCTATTAAAATTTGTTTACTTAAAGTACCTTTTTATTTTATATGAATATATTCTTTTTTATAAAGGGTATTGTTGGTAAATTTCAATATAAACTATTTCATTTTCATTCTATTCTATCTCTCTATCCAAACAAAAAATGAATTTACCATTCATTATTGATTTCATTTATTTGATTCTAATCCATTCTATTAGAGACGATTCTCATGTACCAAATATGATATAATAATGAAAGCCGAAAAATAAAAAGTAAACACCAATAACACGTCAGGCCTTCATAGTGAAATATGAGTACTTCACGCACATATATGATAATTCCATATGCCCAAGCGTAGTGATGGATTCGGACTGAAAATAATGCAATATTCTCTTGTTTGATTTTTATTTGTATCTGTTATATTTAATTTGCACAGGTATCTTACCTATATCTAATTTATTTAATCTATTTATGAGTAAAAATATTTATTTCTGTCTGTATCTACGACTTCATTCTATCTATATACCAAAAGAAACGGAGTGAATGAATAGTGAACAGTTGTAGTTCTAGTTGTAGATGTAGTTGTAGTTGCCGTGTTAATTTTTTTCGAAAAAACAGAGAGAATCGTCTGCATCCGTTCGTGATATGGGCAGCTATATGATCCTCTTTCTTTATTTGCCTTTCGTTTTCATAATTAAATTGTTCTACAATTAGTAATTTGATTTGCATGTAGAAAATATTTTGAATTATTTCCTCAAATGCATATATATATTATATATATATATCCTAGAATCAAGGGACATCTCATCGTTCCTAATCTTCATAATTTGCCAAAATGGTATAAGTTTAATCGCCAAATGGAATAGACTAAGCTAGGGTCGATTTTCTCCCAAAATAATATACGTTGGCTAAAAAGGAAAACAAAACTTCATAATTAGACTTTTTCTTTTTTATTTGTAAATTTGAATTCATTCATTAACATATTGTAAAATACAAGGACAAATAGTATAATAAACATAAAGGAATGGGAATAAAATATCGAACCTGTAAACAAATAGATCTGTGTGATACGGATGAAAATTTCTGCTCATAAAAGCTGTCTAGTTTCTGTACTTGCCAATCAACATTTGTGACATGTTGTAAAGTAATAAAATCCTTAAAAATAAAGCAAATAATTATTATTATCTTATACCACATGATAATATTAATTGGTGATAACATCTATGGAAAAGTTTTTCATTTTTTTCTTAGGACAACACATTCCTATGCGTATGATACCAATAGAGAAAGAATTTTGCACAACTGACCAAAATCCATAGTTGTTAAAATCATGATTTTATTATTTACTTGAGTTCATAAAATCGGTAGAATCATAAAATCATATAATACTAATAAAATTATAAAAGTGTAGAATTATATATCTAAATTCATAATTCTATCTCAAGCCTGCACCTTAATAATTTTTCATTCTTTTTAATTAATAAAAAACATATAAAATTATAAATTCATAGAATTGTATATTTGACTCGCGATTTTAACAATCATGCTAGAATGATGCTTAGATTATAGCTAATAATTAAGTAGATTCCATATTTGGATCACAAACAAAATAAAAAATAAAAATAATTAAATATATTTATTTAGAATGTAAAATTTTGAAACTTTTATTCATTGACTAAGAAACAGTTGCAAATGTTTAGATGTAAGTACGATGATCTCTAATTACGATTGTTGGTGTACTGAATAATGATTGAATCGACAGCCAAAATATGAGGATGCAGCCCTATTTATATTAGAAAAAAAAAATAAAAAGAAAAGAAAGGAAAAGAAAAGTCACTCGATAGAAAGAAAATGAGAGAGACTTCATAATTTAACTTAATACTAACTAATTTGCTAACCGACGCTTTCTCAAGCTACGTGTTTCCCACCTAACTTTTAAAATAATCAATACAAAAGGGGAAAAAAAAGTAAAGAAAATAAAACAAAAAGAAAAACCACAAAAACCAGGGGGAAAAAAGAAAGAAACATGAATCCAACCTAATCAGAAAAAAAAAAAAATTCAATAAGCGTGATGCACCTATTAAAACAGAAAAATTAAATTTTTACCCATATATTTATTTTACTATTTCATCCTTATATAGAATAATTAAAACACGAAACATACTTTATCTATTTTTAAAGGACAGAATAAAACAGTTAGAAGTGCTAAAAGGTGCTTTTTGTATAAGGGTATGATTTGTTATGATAGAAGATTTAAATATACATTAAACAAATGTAATTTAAAGTTTATAAAAAAAAAAAAAAGAAAAGAAAACTAAAGATCAAGCTTAATCTTTGAAGGTAGAAATTGATATAGTTCAAGTTGAAGTGCTTATAGCAATAAACTTGTAGTTTTCAACGTGATGGTTTAGCAATTTGAATATGGACTCTCGACTAATTACCCATTATGGTTGGGACATAATAGCGACTCAATTATAATTAACCCGTGTTAATATGGAACCATAGCACCCACCTTGCTATCTATTCTCTAATGATTAAGTAAACACTAGTAATACGTCAGACGTTTGGAGTATAATATGGACACTTCGCATACATAGATAATGATTCCATATGCCCAAGGGTAATGATGCATTCGGACTGAAACGGAAAAAAAAAATTTGCTGTGGAGTAATCTGTCTTCATCATATCTAGTCAATATACGCTTGATACGTATTAAATAAATTTATATAATAAAAATATTTTTTAAATAAAACAAACAATTACTATCACTATATACATATATGTCACATTATTATTATTTGGAATAGAATTGAGACAAAGTAACTAGGATGGTAAAACCTTTTTATACTGAAAATATTGGTCCCAAAACATATATCCGTAATACATGGGACAGATGGTGTGCCATATTTTAAAATGTCTTCCCAATACTTGGTTGAAAAGCAAAGGGACAAACAGTTTTGCAGTGCATGTGAATTATTCTCAAAGTGCCATCTTAGTCTTGTTATTCTTTTCACATAATTAATTTTATAAAATATTTAATAGCCGGATTCTTATATTTAAATTAGTAGTGGTTTCATTCACTGAACAATCATATTGATAAAATCATAAAAATTTCTACTCTCAAATACCCTTATTCTTAGAAATATTTGTTTATATATGTTAATAACTCTATATGGAGATGTTGGTATGATAACTTTGCCTAAGAACACTTCGTATAAGTTGCCTCCAACTACTCTCCTTTGTTAAATAATCATAACTGGCTTTGGTTATAGAAACCACACACATGAAAAGGATCGGATTGAGATAATTAAATCATAAAATCAATATTATTAATCTTAACCTTTTTTATTTATAAAGGGAGAAAGAGCGTTTTTTTTTTTTTTATGGGGAAAGAGTCGATTCAAGTAACACTTTTCACGCTTGATTAGTGGCAAAATGCTCTTATTCAAGAGTTAAGCGGCAATGTGAAGTCAGATAATCTTATCTTGGTCTATTACAAGTGGAGTCAGGAACTAATCATTGTGCACAAGAAATCATAGAAAATGAAAGGCAAAGATAGCAACAGCAAGTGACATCAAAACTGCTAACATATTTAATCATCAGGGAAAAGACTGGTCTTCCTGTCAGAAAAAAGGGATTTCGATTTTAACATATTTTAAAATGTTGTCTTGCCTTGAAGGATAAGGTTTATTGGGGCCATATCCAGGGAACATCACGAATTGTATGTTCAGCTATAATTCCACCAGATCGTAGCAAATGGTTGTACCATCTCGATCTATTACTTATAATTAATTCAAGACAAATTGATTTCATTGACTTGAGGACATTATAAATTGTAGTTCTTTATGTATCAATTATCGTAACTGTTGATTCTTATATTCATTATATTCCCGATTCAAATTTATTTCATGGGGATGATTTCTTGTATTTGTATTGTAAAGCAACATAAAGCTTGTGAATGAAACCTAAAGTAGAAGCAATATGGACCCTCACCTTTTGACCAACCGTGAGAAAAGAGTGGTATAAAAATCGGGATATTTACCGTAGGTTAGACCCAAACAATACGTTTTTTTTTTTTTTTTAATTGTATGATTTTTATCTAATCTGTTAATCTATATTTTATATGTATATTATCTGTATCTGGTCTATTTATGAGTAAAAATTTTTATTTTTCATCTGTATCTATTTTTATTAAACAGTTTGTTTAAAAATGATAAAAATAAGATATCAAAATGACTTAAAAACTAGAAACGAAATATACCCCATATTTGAAAGGAGGGAAAGAATTAAGAGGGGAGAAAAGCGGGGAAAAATAAAGAGAAGAAAATGAGAAAATAATATAATTTTCTAATAAGGAAGAAAAGAAGATGGAAGGAAAATTAGTAATATAACTTTTATTTTATTATAATACCATAAAAGCACTTTACTCATATATACATGTAGTATTACATAATACTCAGTGACCATTTCAAGGATCCCTTGTATGTGTCTTACACTTTTAACAAGCATTTCTCTATAGTTTTAAGATACATGAAAATACCTAAAAACTTTAGCAGACACTTGTACAATGCTAATCTCCGCAGGAAGCTGCACCAATTTTGGGCATGTGCCTGGTGGAGCTACCTTAGTTTCGTCCTCCTGTAGACTAACCTATAATGTGTTTACATTGACTAAAAATGTCATCAAATAAGAGATGGCAAACATATAAATACAAAGTAATATAAATTATTAGAGGATAATCTAGTAATCTGCAGGAGCCATAGGTATTCAACGAGTAATTTAGTTTTCATAAAATTTTTTATTTGTTTTTCAAATCTATTGGATAGAACGTTCTTGAACTGACTAAGAGGTAATAGAGGGATGGCCACAGTAGGTTTTGAGTTGTAAGGTAACATTAATGAAGTTAATCCATTACTAACAACTAGAAGCATGGGCTGTTTTTTTTTTTTCGATTTTTAGCCAAAAAAATCTTTTGTTTTATTCATGATCCAAATCAAATTGAAGCATAATGAATTTCCAATGTTCAATTTGACCACAAGAATAAAATCTAAGCCAAGCACGACAAATTCAATTTTTCACTATAGCTCAACTTATGCTTATGACTTATTCTCATTACCAATATATAAGGAAGTTAAAAGAGGAATTTTAGGAAAAAAATACACACGCACACATATATATTTAAAGCTTCCTCTTTCAATATACTATAGAATAAAAAAAAATAGAGTATAATATAAGGAGAAGAGTATGTAATATATATATATATATATATATGTGTGTGTGTGTGTGTTTATACGACATACTATGCATTAAATACAACATAGTAATTTTTGTGTCGTATGTTATTTGTTATGTACTAGTACTACACTAGTAATTTCAATGAATAATGTTGTATTCATTTAGCCACACCATCCATATCATTGTTGTCTCATCATTGTTTTTACAACACCCACCACCTCCTCCATTGACTTTTACCACTATCTAAAGACTGTTGTGATGGTAGTGGTGATTCAATGGTTGATCAATAGTGGCTATGGTGTTGTTCAGTACTGATAGATGAAGGTAATACAGGTAATGATAGCATAGCATACTGGATATTTGGTAATGTAATAAGAGCACTAATTGTATTCAAAAGTGATGGTGGTGAAGTACTAATAGTTATAGTGGTGATGGTTGTATGATGGTAGTTGTAGTGATCATAATAGTGGTGCGTCAACCTTTCTAGATAGTAATAATGCTAGCATAAGTGGTGAAATAGAGATAGTAACGAGTTGGTAGTGACATATTAATGGTGGTGAGTTAGTGTTATTGTTGTATTGGTGGTGATTTTTTTTTCTTTTATTGGTAGTGATGAGGTGGTAATTTAAAAAAATAAATCCTTAGTTTTATTTAGGTTAAGTGACTTTGTTTTTCTCCATTCCAAGATTTTTATTTCACTTGATAGGAGGCGTAAAATCCTAAATATTTATGCAACAAAACTATGTCATGTATTAGCATGTTTTGTAGGTCCAATATGTTATATAACTATCTATCTTTTAAATATTATAATAAATTCATATACTATCTTTATATGTAAAGGATAAAAGATGTAATTTATATATTTTTAAAGAATGACAAGATAAAAAGAGAGAAAGCAAAAATATATTAATAGGAAGGATACTCAAATTCCTTTGACCCTTCACACGCTACATCAGCAATGTTTAAGACCACATGGGACAAGATATCACTTTATTTCCTAGTTAATATTCAAATAATGAAAATATGTATGAACTTTAGATTTAAGTGAATGAACTCAAGTAAGCTACCTCTATATTGCCACAGAACAAAGGGCTTGTTTCTTTGATGAGCAAGCCGATATTGAAAACTCATAAAAATAGCCTAATTTGACATATGTTTAATTTAGGATCACTTTGAATTTTTTTATTTTCATTTGTATCGGATCTGTTTGATCTGTTTATGATAGGGATCAACTTTCAATAGGGCCAATTACAAGAGTAAGAGATAAAGGATTACAAAACTTAGTCTTAAGAATTCTTTTGAATCAACCTCAAGAAGATAAGTATGATCTCTTACATTGTTATAGAATGCATCGTGTCAATGATCATGCTTCAATTTGTAAGATATTAGAAGGAAAACATGAAGAAAATGAAGGAAACAAGCCAATCACGATCGTGAACCAGCCCGTGACTCCAAATGGAGGAAACAGGGGAGATGACGGTGAGGATCACGCTCGTGATTTGTCAAGAAGTGAAGACCAGAGGCCACTAAGGGCATGATCACGCTTGTGATTCTTGTAATCTCACTAAAATCACACCTATGATTTTATTATTTTATCCTTGCATGAATTTCCTTTTTATGAAGTTGTATTATTTACCATTTTATCATTAATGAGGGTCATATAGATACCCTTCTTGTTGTAAACCTTAGAATCAAGACTTTATTGTTCTACACCATTTGTATTTTTCTTTTATTTAGAGAGTAAAACATTGAGTTCTTATCAATCTATTGTGATTGTGGCGAACAACTACTCAATCTATCTTTTACGTCATATCAAGAGTGAGAGAGTGTAGCTCGAGTTGCAAATGGTGCATAATATCTGATAGTAATGCCGTTCATATCCTTTATTTTCATTGCATTTCAAAATACTGGCACTATGACAACATATCACATGCTTGGAGCACATCATCTTTTGGTATTATAGTTTCAATTTACAACAAGGGTAAGTGTTGTGTAGTGAGCCTTAGTTACATTGTGCTCATTATTGAAATTGTAGATCTAGTGCTTGTAGCAGTGGATTGAGTTGAAGAATCTTGTAATGTTGTTGTTTCCACCACTATATTGAAGTGTTTAAAGAGTTGTAGGTTGTTTGTGGGGTGTTCTTATGAGTTTAAAAGAATGTGCACCAGCTGTTTGATGAAATATCTCAACGAAGTTTTTCTTCAATATTGAACCAGTTGAATAGTGATTGTTGTTGCATTGTGTTTCTTGTTGTATTGATGGAGTATTGTGGCACTGTTGGGTTATTGTGACACTTGGAATTGCATTTGAAGTGAAGGGATATTTTCGCACGCCAAGTATTCGATAAAATTCCTTTGAAGTGTTTCATTGTTTTTCGGTTAGTTATGTCCAACAAGAGTGTGTTTGGTGGGAATTCTTGTGATACATTGGCAAATCAGAGGCAAAACCCTAAAGTTCCCACTGAAATGACCACCTATCAATGCATTGATCTATTAACTACTTTAATGGAACGAAAGATGGGGCGATCAGAGGAACAAGTGTTGGCACTACACCTATGTATTACGAGGACGGAGGAACAACCATTGGTAGAAGGTGGAGGTGATGATTTTATTGCACGGGAAATTCAAACTTATCGATGAGCTTAAAGGGTTAAGATCAAGGTCCTACCCTTCAATGGAGGAGGATCACCTGGTGACTATTTGGATTGGGAACAACATTTAGAGCAAGTTTTTGAGTGATATGGATGTGATGAATTCGCTAAAGTAGAGCTTGCAAATTTAGAATTCTCCGAGTATGCCACATTATGGTAGCGTAATTTGTTCAGTAGTAGAAGGAGGAATGGAGAAGCTAAGATTACCACATGGAGGATGATGAAACAGGTAATGCATAGGAAATTTGCTCCAGATTATCGTTGCCAGAAGTTATACTTGAGGCTGCAATCTTTACGTCAGGGTGGAATGAGTGTGGAGGATTATGTCAAGGAGTTTGAATATTAACAATCCAATGCAATGTCAAAGAGCCTCAAGAACAAACTATAGCCTGTTTCATTATTGGGTTGAAGTTTGAGATTTCCAATATTGTGGAACTTAGAGTTTTCACACATTAGAGGAAGCTATTAACTTAGCTTGCAAGGTCAAAAGGCAATGAAATAGAATTCCGTATCATCCTCATTACCTCCTAATGAGGGCTCTAGCTCTAATAAACAATTTCCAAATAGGATACTAAAGAAAGAAGGTAGTGAAAATGCCGATAAGATGGACAAAATAGATGACAAGCAAGGTAAGGCAGTTGCTAATTCTAGTAATGCCAATATTGAGGTGCAGACAGTTGGTAAATGGAGTAGCCAACTCAAATGTTTCAAATATTTAGGATATGAATATATTGCGACTCAGTGTCCAAACATAAGAGTTATGGTTACCATGTTTGAAGATATGAAGTTTGAGGTGGTGGTGAGTGAAGATAAGAAAGAGGAGGATGGGAATCTATTAGCAAAATATGACAAGGAAGATGGCACTGCAAGGGTATTAAGTCCCGCTACTAACTTGTCTTTAGTAGTGAGGCAAATCTTAAATGTAGCTTGGACCACTGATGATGAGTAGAGAGAAAATATATTTCATATTAAGTGTAAGGTGAAGGATGTGGTTTGTGCAGTTATTATTAATAGAGAAAGTTATACGAATGTTGCAATTGTTTCTATGGTCAAGAGACTCAAGCTTCTTACTATCCCTCATCCACATCCTTATTAAGCTACATTAGCTGTGTGACAAAGGGTCAGTTTAGATGACTCAGCAGGTCAGAGTACCAGCCTCGATTCCGAGAAGGTATGAAGATGAGATATTGTGTGATGTTCTACCATGGGTGCTACTCATATTCTCTTGGGTCGATCTTAGCTTTTTTGTTGATGAGTTCTTTATGATGGGTACAAAAATACTTATGCCATTGTGAAGGATGGCAAGAAGATACTCCTAAGGCCGATGAACCCAGCTAAGGTTAGAATCACATATTCAGAGATCAACCTACCTAAAAGGGAAGCCTCGATTATGACTAAAGGTGAGTTGAAGCAAGCTATTAATTTAAGAGAAATGGTATTTTATTGTAGCTAAGATAGATATTGGAGATTAATAGCCAAACAACCTACCTAAGGTGATTCAGTGACTTTGAAACACTATGTTGATGTCTTTTCAGAGGAACAACCACTAAGACTACCTCCTATTTAGGGGATTAAGCATGCAATAGATATTGTTCTAGAAGCAACAATGCCCAATAGACCTGCTTATTGTAGGAATCCAGAAGAAGCGAAAGAGCTCAAGCAACAAGTATATGAATTGATCAAAAAAGGATTTGTGAGAAAAAGCATGAGTCCATGTTCATTATCGGCTTTACTAGTATCGAAGAAGGATGATAAGTGTTGGATGTGTATTGATAGTAGTGCCATCAAACAGATTACTATCAAATACTGTCACCTAATACCTAGATTAAATGATATGCTTGATGAGCTCCATGGTGCCAAAATATTCTCCAAGATAGATTTGAGGAGTGGTTATCACCAAATCTGAATGAGGGTAAGAGATAAGTGGAAGACAGCCTTTAAAACCAAGCATGGTCTCTACGAATGGCTTGTGATGCCATTTAGACTTACTAATGCTCCCAATACTTTTATGTGACTAATGAATCATGTCTTGAGGAAATTCATTGGTAAGTTTTTTGTTGTATATTTTGATGATATTCTCGTATACAATGTTGATTTGAAAGAGCATGCAAAACAATTGACTATATGTTTGAAGTATTGAGGGAGAAGAAGTTGTATGGCAATTTAGCCAAATGTGTGCTTTGTTAATAAGAAGTCGTGTTTTTGGGGTTTATAGTCTTTGGAAGTGGGATTCGAGTAGATGAGGAGAATATCAAGGCTATCATTGAATGGCCTACTCCTTAGAGTATTTTTAGGTGCGAAGCTTCCATGGGCTTACTTCCTTCTATAGGCGAATCATTTAGAACTTCAGCTCTATTGTTTCACCACTAACTGAACTACCAAGAAGGTGAAGAATTTAAGTGAATGAAAAGGCTCATAGGAGTTTTGAAGAGATAAAGTAGAAGTTGACTACTGCCCCAGTACTTGTGTTGCTTGACTTTGAGAAGGTCTTTGGTTGATGCTTTAGGAATTGGGTTAGGCGTTTTGTTGATGCAGGAGTGACATCTTATTGCTTACTTCAGTGAGAAATTGAGAGGAGCCACATTAAATTACTCTATTTTTTACAAGAAGCTTTATTCCTTAATGTAAGCTCTCTCCATTTGACAATATTATCTCATGCCTTGTGAGTTCATTGTCTAAACAGATCATCAATCCTTGAAACACTTGAAGAGCCAGAACAAATTATCTCAACAACGTGCTAGATGGATGCAAATTGTGGAGCGGTTTACTTATGTGATCAAATACAGGAAAGGAAGCTTGAATGCAGTAGTTGATGCATTGTCCCATAGGTATTCATTGATTACTTCTTTGTACTCTAGATTACTGGGATTTGCAGTTATTGTTGAGATATGTGCTAATGATGAGGATTTTGCATCCATAGTAGCTAAATGTGTTGAGGGGAGATCTATAGATGGATATTTTTGCATGAAGGCTATAGTCAAACCCCAACGAGTATCCTAAATATTACAGCTCGCTGTACATAATATTAAAACTGGAGAATGACTACTTTAGTCACTTGAAAGCTTTCATATTGGTACAAGTCGTACATTCATAAAAGAGAGAGACTGGTGGAGTTATGCATTTAAGGCAATACTATTATGATTCATCACAATAAAAGGTCTTACATCTCCTACGGGGCATTCCCCTAATAAATTTCCATAATTACATAGTCTTACTAAGACAAATAACTAAAACTGAAAGATTTTGAAGGAAATCTAATCTAAAGTCTTCAAAATAGAATTCCTCCAAAAACTCCTCAAAAACATAAATATTACCCGAACAGTCAGGGTAGTCTCGAGTTAAAAAACAATTGTTCTGCAACATTAGAAATCTATTGGAGGGGTAAGCATAACTAACTTAATGAGATATTCCTTACGCAAAAGTACTCATAACAAAGTAATCAAATAAGTTCATTAAGCAAGCATATGAAATGCAACAACCATATGATCAAACAGTACATACGATTATCTGGTTTCATATGTAGAATGGATTTATCCCTTCATTTTGGGTTAGGGAATGCTTTGAATGAACCACAATCAACCTTCTTGAAATTTGTGTGCGTCTTGGGTTTCCAATCAACCGTACTACTAATCGTCGGGCTTTCTTTTCCTAAAGCGATCGATCTGACTCGACTATACCATTACGTTGTATTCATCGAACATCCTAATTCCTCAAGATGTACCTAGGCAACTTGCATTTTCAGTCCCACACTGAGGAGTAGTAGCAAAATGCGAAGATGATATTCTAAGTGATATACATGAGCAATTTAGTTATAAGAAATTTCCAATTCGACATTAATCCATATAAGGCGATCAATTAATATTTGAACACACAACAATATACATAGGGGCAATTTATACTAATCAACCAGTCGAGCTCCGATATACTTATCATTTATTGATCACACATAATGAATCACATACATAGTATCCATAATAACCTGCTTGCATATCAATTTTTGTCTTTCTCTAATATCTAGTGCTCTATTCTACAAGCACATGTGTAAATACATAAAACATAAAGAAAAACTCACTCGTCCATATCGCAACTTCTTAGCTGTAGTAGTCCTCAGGAACGGAAATCTTATATTCTTCGTCACTTAGCCAAAAGAAATACCTTGGATGAGATTTCATGGAAGTTATACTCAAACTTTCTAATTTTATTTCATGATTCTTATAAAAAATCAAGATTATGTTAAACCTTAACTTAAAATGACTATAACTTGCTCATTTTAACTGATAATTTCGCTTATAAGATGTCGTTTTCTACCTATTCGAAAAGGCCTATCTATTTCTAAAGTTATTTTGAACATTTGAAGTCATTCGAGTTCAAAAACAGGTCGGTACAACTTTAGCACGAAAATTCTAGCCTTAATTTGTAATTTTTCTCAATTTTTTTTCATCCAAAATTCCATATCGAACACATAAACATTTATATAGTTGAAAAATCCTTTTGATATATACATAGACTCATATTACATGCATGGTTCTAGAGATGTTGTCTTGGAAATAAAATTTGTAAACAATTTTTATGAAAGATAGAGTTTAATGAAGCATCATTCTTTGACTTGTAAATATGTAATTTGATTAATAAGAAAAATCATAATTCAATATATGTATTTAAAATTTTTAGAGGCTTTATATTTATTCACAAATTATTGCTTAATAATTTATTTTATGTATCATTGTCTTGTGACAAAATCTCAAGTCTAGTTTTCTTTAAAGAATTTCTTAAGTTTGATTCTTTCAACAAAACTCTAATTCTTAAATTGTAAATGTGAAACTCAATTAAAGAAATCCATGTTTCCATATTTATTTTGAGTTCATGAATATTTTATTTTTATGCTAAACTTCTTTTAACTAATTGTTTTTTGAAACATGAACTTTTGTGAGGAAAAACCATCCTAAGTTGTATAAAAACGTTTTAAATTTTAGCTTTAGAGGAAAATTAAAGGGATAGCTTGTTTTAAATTCTTATTCTCATAATAACTCTTTTCTAAATCCATCATTTTTCAATACATGGACCTTTTTGGAAAAAATCCTACTATTTGTATTTTCTTAATTTCATAAAAAAAAAATGGAATTTTACTTGATAAAACTTAGTTTCTTAAGTTGTACACCGATTTTTTCCTAAGTAAATTCTTAACTAGTAAGTTGATTTTAAACTTGACTTAGAAAAGTTGTTTGGTTCTGAATGTTTGTTAAAGTGTTGGTTGTAATCTTATAAATAAGTTCTTAAGAAAAATTTAAATAACAAAGGATTATAAACCTTAAAGTTTTAGATGAAAATTTTATCTTGGTAGTTTGACAAGAGATTAGAGATCTACTTTTGTTAAATTTTGAAAAAAAATCATAATAACAGCACTAAATTCTATGAAGAACTTGTCTAAACTTTTGAAAAGAATTGTATTAAAATATAGATCTAAGTTTTTTAATGGGAACTTTTCCCAAGTAACAAATATCATCTTATTGTAAAGAGTTTAATTCTTATTTTCTTTATTAAAGAAATGAATCATTTTATTTTATTAAGATAACAACAAGATGATCATGCATGGATATGAACTTGTAGTTAAGAATTATGAACAAAAATAATCCATATAAAAGATAAAACAAATAAAAATTAAATAAGCACATAATAAAAGTCAAGTATTAGGAAATCTTAGCTTGTATGAAGACTTCCCGGACTTAGACATGGGCAAGTTTTTTAAGAAAATAAGAAAATCATGGGAGTCTTAAATTTATTTCAAGACTCCTCGGACTTAGATTATGGACAAGTCCAAAAGAAGGAAGAAAAAAATTGTTTTGACTTGATAATAACAAGTTTAAGACTAGAAAGACTAGTCTTAATATAATATCATGAAATAAATAAATTACAATATGAATAAACAAAGGTTATGTTAATGATCTTATATACTCTAAGAAATATATATATACATAAATATATTTAGTAACATATAGGAGTTAGATTAGAAACAAGAATAAATTAACATAACATAAATAACAATAAAATTTTTGCACGGACAAGAACAAAACATGAACATATTATTACTTCCTTAACACTCATGGGTTTAGAAAACATATACAATGGTCATATTAAGTTACATGAACATGAAGATGAATTCAAAAATCTTTACCTAAATTTATTTGTTGGTTAGAGAAAAAATGAAGTTTTAATAGTGATATGTGAATGGTAGTTCTATGGAAAGAAGAGAGAGTTGGGAGAAGAATTTTTGGAGAGGAAAATTAGAGAGAGAAGTTTAGAAATGATTTTGGTAGAGTTTTGTTATGGTAAAAGAAAAATGTATAAGAAGTGAAAGAGAGAATGAGTATTTATAGATAAAGGTGGAGGGAATTTTGATATAATAAAATAAATTGAAAAAGAAATAAAATTGAGAGGGAGAGAGAGTTTTATTGCCGGTTTTGAGAAGGAAGAGAGGAAGAGAGTTGATTGATTTGTAATTTTTGTAATGAAAAGTAATAATATGTAAGATATGAAAGATATAAAGTAGTATTGGAAATGTAAATTGTAAGAAAGTAGATGTATAGGTATTAAGAGTAGGTAGTAAGGAAAAGTAGAAATAGTATAATGAATAGTAGAATAGACAAATAAAATAACGGTAATAATAAAAATACGCATAAATGGGATATATAAGATAATTTTAGATAATGAAAAATTATAAAACTGATATTTTTGAAATTTTTATACTTTTACGAGTCTAATAGTGTTATCAAAATATTTTTTACCATTCGGTGTACCAGGGTATGGTTTTCAATATTAGATCCCATTCGGATCTGAAATGAACTAAATTTTTACAAATCTAATATTTTTAAGCTTCTCTATATTATTATGGACTTAATATATAATTATCTCAACTTTATTGTTTAGGGACTAAGAGCACGAAATTGCCGAATCTAATCTCACTAGGGCAAATTGTTGGCCTAGTTGACTTTTAGGGATTCGATTTTAATTCCAGCTTTAAGATTTATTCATAAGATTATAAATTTTTGGGATTTATGACTATTTTATATTTTTGGTTCAAATTTAATTTTTTAATTTATTTTTATGATTTATTTAGTATTTAACAATTATCGGGATTGTTTAATCGACTCTAGGGTTATGTGATGACTTAATTTGACTTTCAATAGTAATTTAGATTTTTTATTCCAAAATTAACCGAAAGGCTTAGGATTCTATAATTTTGTTGTTGAATATTATTACAATATGCCATCTAGATTTATGTGTTAGGGATCGGATAGATGAATAGTTTCACGTTTGGGTTTGGAGTCAAACAATTATTGAATTTCTATTTTTTTTTTAGGTTCTCTCTCTTTTTTTTTTTTTAAGGCCATGAAATTTTGTATTTGATATTGTTTAGGGTTTGGTTTTAACTTGGGTCGGTCTTTAAGGTTTCGATTTGGTATTTTAGTTCTAGGATTATTTTCTAAGATTTATGGAGAAATTAAGGGGTTTACAAGTATTTATTCAATATGGGTAAGTTATGTATACCTAAATGTTCCTTGAGAGAATTGTTGGTCATGAAAGCTAATGCTGGAGGATTGTCGGGCCGTTTTAGGTGGAAGAAGACTCTTGAAACCTTGAAGGAACATTTTTATTGGCTTAAGATGAAGAGTGACGTGAATACAGTTGTAGAGTGTTGTACTATTTGTAAACGAGCTAAGAGTAGGAAGGGCCCTTAGGATGTATATGCCTTTGCCGATACCTACACGGCCTTAGGTAGATGTATCGATGGATTTTTTGCTAGGGCTGCTAAAGACTATGAGGGGAAAGAATTCTATCGTAGTGGTAGTGGATAGATTTAATAAGATAGTGCATTTGTGCCTTGTCATCGAACCGATGATGCTATTTTTATTACCAACTTTTTTGTGCAAGAAATTGTGCAACTTCATGGAGTTCCACATAAAGTTGTTTCAAATCGTGATGTCAAATTCCTCAGTTATTTCTGGAAAACACTATAGAGAAGCCTTAGAACAAAATTGCTTTTTAGTACTGCATGTCACTCTCAAACAAATGGTCAAACTGAAGTTGTCAATAAGAACCTTGGAGCTTTGCTTCGAGCAACTACTAGTAAGAATTTGATAGATTGGGACTTGTGTCTTCATATTATGGAATTAGCCTATAATAGAACCTTACATAGTTCTACTAGCAAAACATCTTTTGAAATCATGTATGGGTACAATCCTACCATTCCACTCGATATGGTACCCATGCCAATTTCTAAGGATGAAAGTCTGAGTGGGACTGAACAATCTAAGGAGATCTAGAAACGATTTTAGCATGTGAGAGATCAACTCCATAAATAGGTAGCCAAGCAACAGGAGTAAGGTAAAGAGGTAGAAAAGGTCAAGATCTTTTAGCTAGGAGATTTTAGTTTGGATCCACCTTAAGAAGGAGCGATTCCTAAACAAGTGCAATCAAAGTTATCATCAAGTGTAGATGGCCCATTTTGAGTTTTGAAATGAATCAATGACAATGCCTACAAGCTAGATTTACTAGGAGATTATAATGTTTCAACTACTCTCAACGTTGTAGATCTCATACCTTATGTGCCAGATGATGGTGAAGCCAATCCACAAGATTTGAGGTCAAAGCTTCAGCAACTAGGGGAAAATGATAGGGACCAACTTTCATAGGGCCAATTACAAGAGCAAGAGCTAAAGGATTATAAACTTAGTTTTAAGAATTTTGTTGAATCAACCTCAAGAAGATGAAAGTGGTTTCTTACATGATAATAATGAAATACCCTAAACCTTCACATGTATTAGAAATTGGGTTTAGATAGATTTGAATGAATTAAATTAGTCATAGGATATAAATAGCCAAGTTAACAAAGTTAGATTAGTAATTAATTAAATGAAATTTGAGATTTGAAATCTAAATTCTCTAAACAAGTCATTGAAATATTTAGAGGATTCCTAAACTCTTGATTCTTAGCCTAAACACTAATTCCTAAATCTTAGTAAAATTTGAGTTCATTTGCTTGAATAAAAATATTAGTTCTTAAACCCGAACTCAAATTAAATATCTTTGTATCCAAATTAAATTCCTAAATTAAGTTCTTATTTTAAGATCTTAATTTATAACCTATTGGTTCAGAAATCATCTTTTAAATACTTCTGGAACTATAGATATTGATCGGATAGTTCTAAACCTATACCCTATTTCTAAAATATCCAAATTTTTAAACTATATCCTTTCCTTTTTTGCTGCCTATTCTTTCCCCTTTCATTTTCATTTCCATTTTCTTTGTTTCTTCTTCTCATCTCTTCTTCTCTCTTTCTCTTCTTTTCTCTAAAACTCAAATTCAAGGGAGACTAGAAGATGAATTAAAGATAGAAAATAAGATAGAAAGAGGAGATCAAGTAGAATTAGCTTCAACAATAAGAAGAAGAAGAAGTTGTATAATTTAGCTAAAAAGCTAAGTTTTCTATTTCAAGTTATCTTTGTTTTATTTGTTGTTTGAGTTAATAATTGATGAATTGATGTTGAATTGGGTAGAAAGTGCTGTTTATTTTTGTAATTGTTGAGTTGAAGTTTGATATGAGTTGAGTTTGAGGAAGAAGATGATGAATAGTAGTTTGTGATGGTTTGATTATTGTTTGAAGTTGTTGGAGGAAGATTGAAGTGTTAGGAGTTGTTATTAGAGTTTATTTGATGTTAGAATCGATGTAGGAGATGTATAAGTTGATGAAAAAGTGTAAAAATGGATTTTAAAAACAAAACAAATTCATAACATGTATCAAGGGATCAATCACGGGCGAGCAAAAGGGAGTGAAATGAACTGATTGTGTGTTTTTCAAACATCACGAGCGACCAAAGGGCCATGATATGCTCTGGTTGTGATTTTTTTTATATCACGAGCGACCGCTTGGGAGTGATTCTTCCCCTGCAGCTTGATATGTTTTCGTAATTTGATCATAAATTTTTCATATGATATCGGATTGAGGTGATTTAAGTTGCTTTGGAAAGCTTAAAAAGAGATATACAACTTTTATTTTTTGAGTTTTTCCAAATTATAAAAGTATCAGTGCTTAAATTTCATTTCTTTCCAACTGATACATTTTCCAAGCAAAGTTAAAAACTTGTTTTTGTTTGTTTTATGTGTGTTTGCTTTAGGAAATGGATCTTTTTGAGCTAAAATGAGATAGATAAGTGATGTTTGATGTGTTATGTTGATAGATTGATTAAATTAAGCATGATTTAGATAGATTTATAAATTCAACAAATAATTGAATTTCCAGGAGTATTAAACTAAAAGTAGTTATGTTGTATATATGATTTCCATTGCTTGATTTATGATATTGTGATGACTTAGTGAAACTAAATGATCTTGGTAAGTATATAAATGATGAGTTATGTATTTATATGAATTTTATTTGAATTTCCTTGATGTTAAGCTTAAGATTTAGCATGTTTTAAGTGGTGTTTTTCTTCAATTATTTTACCTTGTTTATTATTTGTTCTTATGATTAGCTATTGAACTTAAATGAACTTAGTTAACAAACTTAAGTTCAACTTGATTAAATAGACTTGAATGAGTTAAAATGAATTAGATTGAGTTAGTTTAACCATCTTTGACTTAGTTTTTGAACTAAATGATTAAGGTTAATTAATTTAGCTAAGTTTAAGTTAAGATGAGTTCAAGTTGACATAGATCCTACATGTATAATGAATTAGTAATGAATCTAAGTTCAACTTGACTAAATGAGCTTGAATTAGCTAAAAGGAATTAGATTACTTAAGTTAATCAACTTGAACTAGTTTTAGATTAAATGACTAACTCTAAACAATTTGGCTAAGGTTAAGCTGAAATGGGTTAATAGCTAATAATTAGCTTAGATGAATGAATTAGGATGATCTTTGAATAGTATGGGAATATGTTGTTTCAAATATTTATTTGCTTTGAATATGAATGCTTTTATGTATGGATGCTTTATATATGCTATGTTTTGTGATAAAAAACTACAATTAAAGTGAAAAGAATTACTTTGACAGACAAAGGAGAACCATCCATGTTTTGGCGGAGCGATATTTACAGCCATAGTGGAGTTCCACATTAGTGTCTGATCAAATAGGATTTAATAAAATGAGTTCGAGATGAATGGATAAATATCTTAAGTTCTTATATGATTTTGATGAAGTGGATGATTAGTTTAGTTTAGTTTCTTATACGAGCTCTTTCCTTAACAGAAATGGATATCTGATTTATCTTCTGGAATTCCTTCTGAGACTCTGTTTGGATTTCGTATATAAGGTACGCAGTAATTGCGTGTTGGATGTTAGGATATGCGTCTAATATGGATTAAGAACTTAAACTCGGCTTAATAATTGATGAGTGTTGGTTATGCTTTACGTCGTTGAATCCGGAACCGGGGAGCGACAGCCTTATCATGATGCAATGGCACGGTAATTTAGGCACTTAGCCCAATCCTTTGTCATGATGCAATGACTCAAATCCATGATGCAATGGTGGTTTCTTTTATTGGCTAAGTGGGTAGCTAATAGGGTTAACTGTATCGATATATTCTCTACTTAGGCTCGAGAGGAAATAATATGTTTTAGTTCACGGGTATGGGATTATTGAACTAATTGATGTTATAGACCGAGATAAGTGAAGTATATAAAGGAGTGTGAACCCTAGATGATGCTATTAATATTCTTTATCAGTTAGATATAGGAGATATAGATATCCGTCTATCTATGTCAACCCCCTGAGCAGCTGCTGTTACTCAGGACCCCCAGATTCCCATTGGCTTGTTCCGGAGTGTGAGTGCTCCATTGTTGATTTATTTATTTTAATGAAAAGATAATAACTTGTGGATTGATGCATTGCATTTAGTTAAGCTTGCGTGTCACTTCGTATGTGATTATGTTACTGTGTACTAGGCTTCGGCTCATTATTGTTGTTGTTATTCTTTTTACAGGTTTTGTTGTTGATAAGATGATGTCGATGAAGTTGATGATGATGAGTTATTGTTGTTGATATTGGTGATGATGGATGATGAGATGATGATATGATGATGTTGTTGTTGTTGATGGTGTTGTGTTGGGTTTTTGGGTGCTTCTGCTGACTCGGGAAGAATTGTGGATAAGTGATGTGAGTTAGGAGCATTGAGTAGTTTAGTTGTTTTGTTTCTCCTTTTGTTTGTTTTATAGAGACCGGATTCATCTATAAATTTGTACTTTTATTTAAGGGCTTGCCAGATGCCATGTTTTGTAAATAAGCTTTTGTAAAGATTTGTTTAAGTGAAAGTTTTTCCATTTTTAATAGTGGAAGTTTGAAATGCATTTTATGTAGAAATGTTTTTATTAAAGTTTATTTTTCCGCTGCTAAATCCAGTTGTTGCCAGAATCTAACTAAACGATTTCACAATCTAAAATCGGATAGCAATGTTTAACATAAACACCTTCTTTTAAGACAATCTTGCGTATAATTCGTAAGAGTTATATGTGGTTGGGGACTTGGTGTGCTTAATTTGAGAATTTAGCATTCGGGTCTTTACAAATAAAATGCATCATACCAATTATACCAATTGTCATGCATTAATTTGTAAGAAATTAGAAGGAAAACTTGAAGAAAATGAAGGAAACAAGCCAATCACGGTCGTCATCCAGCTTATGACTTCACATGGAGGAAACAAAAGAGATGATGGTGAGGATCACACCCATGATTTTAGCTGAAATAAGGACGAGTGGCCACTAAGGGCACGATCACACTTGTGATTCTTGCAATCTTACCAAAATTATGCCCATGATTTATTGTTTTGTCCTTGCACGAATTTCTTTTTTATGAAGTTGCATTATTTATCATTTTTCCATTAATGAGGGTCATATAAATTGTAAACCCTAGCATGAAAACTTTATTATTCTATGCCATTTATATTTGTCTTTCATTTACATAGTCAAAACATTGAGTTCTTATCAATCTATTGTGATTATAGTGTACAACCACTCAATCTATCTTATGCGTCATATCAAGAGTGAGAGAGTATAGCTAGTGTTGCTAACGGTGCGTAATATCCAATAGTAACACCATTCATATCCTTTATTTATATTGCATTTCAAAATACATACACTACAACACCATATCACATGCATGGCACATATTAATTTATGTGTAAAAAAATATGTTTTTTATCTATTTCTATTTCTTGATAAACATCTGTTTAAAAATGATAAAAATAAATGCAAAAATGACTAGACACAGATGAAACAAACATATCCTTATAAGATTTATCGAGAATGTATTTGCCCTATATAATATCATATTATATAATATATACTACCAATGCACTAGGTGATGTGCATACAAATACTAATATTGTAAAATAAGATATAAATTCATCATTAAATACACCAATATTACCAAAAATTTAAATAAGTATAAATTATTAACGCATAAAATTGATATTGGAAAGTAACAACCATAGATAGCACAAATTTATCCACCCTCTACTTTTACTTTTTTGTTTAAGAAACATAAATGATGCTTTAAAGAATAGTTAGATCCTTTATTCCACAACTTTTGCTAACATCATTACTATCTAATAAGGTTGACACCACTGTTATTCACCACCATCACACAGCTATCATCACTAAAACTATTGCTACTTCGCCACCATTACCTTTGAATACAATAAGTGCTCTATTTGCATTACCAAATGCCCTAATGTCCTATACTATCATTAAATGTGTTCCCTTCATATAACCACTATCTCAATAACACCATAGCCAATATTAATTAACCAAGGAATCACCACTGCCAGTACAACAATTTTGTGGTAGTGGCGAAAAGCGAATGATTGAGGTCGTAAGTGGTGTAAAAACAATGATGATACAACAATGGTATGAATAATCTAGGTAAATGAATATAGAATAGAAGTGGAACAAATTATTTATTGAAATTACGAGTCTAGTATGAGTACATAACAAGTAATATACTAACACAAAAATTACCATACTATACTTAGTGTACAATATGTAGCACACGAAACATATATGATACTATTTTTCTTATATTATACTTAATCGTTTTTCTTATTCTATATTATAATGGAAAAACGGACGCTTCAAAGAATACATATGTTTGAAACAGAATTCTATTTTCCCAGTAATAGGTATTTTATTAACTAAATACAATAATAGATTTATGGAAAATAAAAGGTTATTCTATTCTACTCTTGGCCACCAAATATGCTCAATTAGTGGATTATTAATCACTTCTGTTTATGCCAGACTATTAAGATGGCTTTTCATAACTACTTGTAATTAAGAGCCATGGGTATTTGTGATCCCACCAAACTCAAATATTTTAAAATCATATACAATAGCAAATAAAAACATTCCAAAAAGTTTTAAATGGTCCAAAAAATTAAAAAAAAAAAAATGCTATAGAAACTAGAAACTGCAAGGTGAGTAAAAAGTGAAATCCTGTCCTGAAAATAAACATGTCAATCCACTGTCGGTGCCAACTCTTCACTAGGTCAGGAGGAAAAAAAAAAGAAAAAAAAAAAAAAGCCATCCTTACTCGGATGCCCTTACTTATCTTACTCATTTTTTTTCACTTAGATTAATCAAAAGCTTAGTCATGATAACTTTAATTGTGTGGATCTTTCTTGATTTGATGAAGTTTTATTAAGGTTTTCCAACCTCGAAAGCAACATAATTAATTAGTTGATTATTGACTTAGGATTGAAGTTAGTGCGAGTAAAGTCACTGGGCTCTTATTATTAATTAATTAATTGCGACACTGAAGCAAATGCCAGTAGACACACAGTGCTAGTGGGCTTCGTGCAAATAGTGCCCAAAGGCTCGTCGGTGGAAATTTTAAATTTTCTATTCCTACTTGATCGTGACCTGTCCATAAACCACTCGAAGTTTCTTCCAAATAAAAGCTTTCGGTACAACCTGGGATCTCAAAGATAGCCTTGGTTTAGACATGTTTGGATTATGTTTTTTGCCATTTGTATTTCTATTTCCTTTCCATCTGTATCTTAAATATATTTATTTATGAAAAAAAATATTTATTTTTTATTTATATTTATTTATCGATAACCGGTTTGAATTTTACGCTAATCAACCGGATAAAGCTTAATGTGCTTTGTATTCAGTCAAAATGCATTTTATCTTTATCTAATAATTGCATCTCCCATTAACTTAATATATACGTATATATATCACTAGTTATAATTTCTTTTTGACAATGGTTATTTATGTGATTTAGGATTTCGCCAACCATGATTCCTTTTCAACGATAGTTGCTTTTATTTATATGTCTTTAAGGTTGATCTGAGTTAATGACGTTAAGTCACCGATTCTTTTTCTTTTAATGTGAGTTTTTCATGACGCTGGTTTTTATATATAAATATTTGAGCCTTTTCGTAAGTTAGCGTTGCATATTGTTATATAGTTTGCTTATTCCTTCAGTTCATCTAATGGTATCCACAAAGTTAGTCTAGGTAATATATGAGTACATGTAAGCTTTAATTAAGTCACAAATTGATATTTTGAAAATTAAAATAATTAATTACACATTTAAATAAACCTGGGTCAATAAATTCAACACAACACAAATATAAACTATACTAATAAATTTGTTTTGAAGATATGTGTCAAATGTTACCATAGCTACTACAATTTGAAAGTACTTATCTGTCCCAACCATGATGAGTATGTTTATAAATGAAGTCTTTCTTTATATAAACACATTTATAATTGTATTACGTCATGTTGAATTAGTGAACTTAGATCACTTTAATTTATCTTTCTTTGTATAAACTTGTTCATGGCCGTATTATGTCATGTTGAATTAATGAACTTAGATCACTTTAATTTATCTATCTTTTAATTTTTCTTAATTTGTAAATAGTTAAAATATTTAAACTTATCTCTTTATTTTTAATTTTAGCCATTAATTATATATAATAGTATCTTAATAAAACAAAAAAAAAATTTCCTTGAAAAAGGGAGAAAATAATCAAAAAAGGATAATTTAACGTAGTAAGGAAGTCGAGTTTCTCGAAAGCTACTCAAGCTCAACTCGACTTAAACTCAAATGGTAGATGAGCTAGGTTGAAGCTTAAAATGAAATTTATTTATGTCAAATAGTCGAGTTCGAATTTCAATTTAACCTTGGAATTTGGCTCTTGAATACACTTATTTAATCTTGTGAATAGGCTTATGAGAGTTTGAATTTTAATCTTGATAAAAACTTGGCTAGTCCATATAAAATAAAAAGCTTGGACCAAGTTTATGATTGGGTAATTTATTGGACTCAATTCGCTTGCATCCTTCCAAACATCTCACATGTTAACGGTCCAATGTCAAATTACTGGCTTTGTTGTCCATCCTTTAGCTCCCGCGTCCTTTCCGACAATTTACCATTCCGTAAGACACAAAGATACCGTGTGATATGCGCAACACGCTCATCCATTAATTGACACCACAAACCACAAAACCACAACTTTATTTCTTCAGCTAAACAGGCCCCAAAATAAAATCTTAAAAAAGGACAATATATTATAAAACACTACAGGCCATCACCTCCTAGATTCCTCATCTCCGCACATGTAAATACACAAACACAACAATCAAGAGAGAGAGAAACAGAAAAACTAAAACTAAACAACATCACTTCTTCCACTCCACTGAAATCTCTCTCTCTCTCTCTCTCTAAAAAATGACCGACAGAGTATACCTTCGACCAAACCCCACCCCCCACCTGCCGCCGCTAACGGCGGAACCACCACTGCTCCCGCCACAACCAACGGCGTCCTCCCCACTACTAAACCCCAAATCTACCGCCCCTACCAGCCCCAACCCTCCCGAAACCGCCACCGCCCCCGCCGTTGCCGCTGCACGTGCTGCTGCTGCCTCTTCTGGACGATCCTCCTATTCTTAATATTCTCTCTCCTCATCATCATCGCCGGCGCCGCCCTCTACGTCCTCCCCCCCACCGCCCCGCATTCTCTCTCTCCTCGCTCCGCACAAACACGCTCAATTTAACAACTTCTTCCTCCGACTCCACCTCCCACCTCGTCACCCTTTTCAACCTCACGCTTGTTTCGAAAAACCCCAACAACCATTTTACGTTCTACTTCGACCCATTCGTTGTCAGCTTCGAAACTGAGCAAGGTTCGTGTTTTTAGGCAATGGGTCGTTCCCAGGATTCACCAGCGACGTGAAGAACCAGACTGTACTGAGAACTACCGTTAAGACTAATACGCAGGATCTTGATGCCGAGTCAGTGAGTACGTTAAGATCTGAGATGAAGAAGAAAAATGGGGTTGGTTTGAGGATTCGGATGGATACGAAAATGAAAGTGAAGACTGGAAAAGTGAAGACGAAGAAGTTTGGGATTAGGGTTACGTGTGGTGGGATAAAGGGTGTTACTGTGCCGAAAGGGAATTCTTCTAGTACTGCTGTGGTTAGTGATTCCAAGTGCAAGGTTGATCTAAGGATCAAGATTTGGAGGTTCACTTTCTGATCTGGATAGTTGATTTAAAAATTGTTTTGATTTTCTGAGTTCGATCATATATGATTTTAATTTTTTGTTTTGCTTTTTTTTTTTACTTAATTACTATAGTTTTTTATTTAGTAAATTTGTGGTAATAATATTTTTAGTTTTTTCTTTTTCTTTTTTTTTTTGGCCGAATTTAGTTTTTTCCTTTTCTTTTGGGGGGTTTTGTAAACATTTGGAGCTGTATTTTATTGATCAATTGAGATGACTAGTAGATCAAAATTCAATGGAAGAGAGAAAAAAAACAGATTTAATATATTTTAGCAGTTAGTAAATTTTTCTTTCATTAATAATAGAGAACTGAATCTTATGACTCATATTTACTAGTAGATTAGTAAATTTTTGGGCATTATTGAACTTGGTGGAAGAAGTGATGTATATTTATTGTCTATTGCCTTGTTTGCATGATAACATTTTTGACCTACCGAATTCGATTTTTCGGTTGTATCCTGATTGTAATTGTAATGGGTCAGTGGTTATTGTAACCCAAAAAAAAAAAAAAATTTCATACTTGGTGAAATATTAAATTTCTTTATTTAATATTTTAATAATATAATCTGGACTGTTGGGTGGGAGATTTTCTTATTTAATTGTTTTATTGTGGATATGGAGGATTAGCTATAAAGCGAGTAGGATGAACTGGCACACTTTAATTGCTAGTTGTTAGATTAGCTGTACTTTTGACATTGTTATGCTTACTATGTTGTTTTGGCTCAATAATTGAAGCCCCTAGATTTACTTAAATAATAGATTAATTAATGCCATAAGAATCAAGTAAACATGGAATATATATAATATTGCTAATTGCCTAATGTGGGGATCTATTTGTCTTGGGAATTTATATACATAAGTTTTTTTAATTCAGTTACCATCTATTAGTAGTCCTATTTTTAAACATTAATAAAGTTTGAATTTTCAACATTAAAGAGTCAGGTCATTTAAATACCAGAAATTTTCACTTTACCATGATTTTTTTTTTTAATTTTTTCCAATTGACTTCCAATTAATTCCTTTTAGTAGGTTTTCTTTGTTCCCCTTGTCTAACCTAATATATGCTTGTAAGCATTTATGTAACGGATTCACAATGTATTAGTAAGGATATATAAATTCTTCTATTTTATTTTTTCATCATAGAGGGAGAATGATATTCTAATTTAATCTATTTTACTTGAAAGATTAGTGCATGAAATTATGTTTTTATTAATTTCAATATTTTTGTTATTTGAATGAATTGCGATACGTATTTTATACGTAACCATTCGCTCTTATAGTCTTACAGACACTGTACATTATGCGTATGCCCAAAGGTTGTCCTGGCCACATTAAGTGATCAATTATCATCGATCGCATTCACACTTTCACTGTACACATAAAGGCGGACAAAGAATAGTGCTCCTCTTTTTTTAAAAAAAAAAATTCAATTTTTGGTTATATATATATATAATATTTCAACATATTTCGATTATTTTAACATTATATTTTTATTATTTTCAAATAGATATTTATAAAAAAAACAGATATCAATGAAAAATCAATAATTTTATTCATAAATAAACTAAATAGATATGATACAGTTAATTTATAGATGCAAATTAGATATAAATAAAAATATGATAATCCAAGTAGGCTCAAATATATTTTATTCTATATTAATTTGATATATATATATATATATATTGTTTTTATATACTTATCTTCATTATCAAAATATTTAATTTTGGATGCTGCTATGAGTACTTCCAAACACCCTCTTCCATTTATCACAAGCATGGCACTATGTGTTTCGAATTTCATTAGAAGGTAGAAGGATTCATTTAAGTTTATAATATTTTGAATGACTTAAAAAAGCTTATAATATTTTGAATGACTTAAAAAAGCGTTATAATGTTTGAAAGAATGGATCAATTGTGATCTATATTAATATGTGTCAATAGAAAAAATATTTAATCAAAACTTAAAAGATTTAACACATTGTGACACATATCAGTAGAAATCATAATTGGTCTATTTTTCTAAACATTGTGATCATCATCTGTTCATAACGTTGTTGCTCTAAATGAACTTATTTCTTAACATTAAAGTTTTTTTAATATAATTTATCTATTATTAACTTCTCTAAATTTTGTGGCCATTCTTTAAACCATTCGAAATATTGTAATCTCAAATAAATTTATCTTCAAATATTGAGGCCTTTTGATATAATAGACTTAATATTAAAAGTAATAAATAATTAAAAATAAATAAATTACTTAAGAGTGAATTTTAATATGATAATTATCATTTATTGAATATAGTATATAAATGGATCTAATGAAACCATAATAAATGTCTTCTCTTCTTAAATAACTTTTACTATTCTCTCTCTCCCTAGAACCAAACCACCTTTTAACATCTTTGAATAATCTCTAACCGAAACTTCTATAAATTGTTATGTAGTTTTAAAAGACGTCAATATGATCGATCTCATGGCTAATTTATTAATTACTTATTAGACTCATATAATAAATAAACAATTTTTTTTCTTGGTGGGGGAATTAATTTTTGTGGCTCTTTATAGACAAATTTTCAAAGTTCTGAGTCACCGATCACAACGACATTTATAGGTCAAGCGGCAAGAATCTTGCTACCAAAGACATAAGCGGCCAAATACATATTGCCACGTACCAATGTCAATTGTGATTGACATCTGTTTAAAATTAACCATTCAATGCCATCACATAAGCATGCGGATCGTCACATCCTTTGATTTGAAGCTACGGATTAGGGACGGGGGGGACCGGCTCAACAAACGGGTAGCAGGAGGTGGTAAAATAGGGATGCAATGGCGAGGATATTATGGAACATCCAACTTATTCTATCCATTAAAAGGATCTTATAAAGTCAGAGTTAGATTATGAATCTAATATAAAATCCTATAGAGGATCCAATTCAATAAATAAAATCATAGGGCTCTCATTTTCTTTCCATCTTCCCCTTCTCGATTACAACTCAAAAAAAAAAAAAAAAAAAAGTCCTAGACCTTGAACCCTTCTCTCTTACTTCTCTCTTAGCCTTGCTTTTGTCTCTCTCTCACATCTTGAATCTCATTGCCAAATCTTTGTCAACTCCATCACCTCTCCTCTCTCTTTCAATCACTAAATTCATCTACAGTCCTCTTTATCTCTATCTATCTCTCTAACGTACTAATATCTTCAAAACCCTAGTTTTGTTTATATCTCATTGCGATTTTTTCTTTATATTTTCTGAGTGAGATTCAATTTTTACGTAGATATCATTTATCATGTATATTGTTGTGTTGTTGCAAAAATACAAATAATTATAATATAAGAGAAAAATAAAAAGTTGCAAATGTTGCCAGTAGCTTATTATAGGAGCGGGTTTATGTAAATTTGAAACCATATAAAAATATATTTGGGCATAATGGAAAAGCCTTACAAGGTTTAGGATCAGATTTGGTAAATCTTATAAGAAATAGAAGCAGGTTCAAATTTTATATGACCTGTATCAAACTTGTCTTAATTGCATCCCTTTTGTGTATATATATTAGTGGAGTTAGGCCGATATAGAATGGGTATAGATAGGATCCATTGCTTTGTATGAAGTAATGGGTGGATACTAATATGTAAACCATGAATAATACGACATGAAATACAGTCAAAACATGTTCATAAACTCATCTAACTGCATATTGAAGGTAACAATCTACATTTCATACCAATCTATGCTACTGTTGCTAGTATATTATTGATTGGGTAGGATCCATAATTCATACCTTAACCAGTAAGAGTATTCCAACTTGAGTCCCAAAACCTCTTCTATTATTTCCTTGTAGGTCATGGCCTTGTCTCGCTCTCTTATAAGCAACTGTTCTTTGTAGCTTACTTCTCCTCTACTCTTCTTGTAGGTGAACATATAATTGGCAACATTTTTCATTTTCTTGAAAAAGCCACAAATAGTTATAATTATTTCATATGGTTTCGTATAAAAGTAAATAAAAAGAAAAATCTATCTTGGTGGGCTTATGGTGCAAAAAGTAATACATGTCCCGTACCCTGTGTGTGTAGAGTTTTGCTTTTTCCTATTTTCTTTGGACAAACTATCGATACTACATAAAGCATGAAGACATGTCTATTAAATTTTAAGGTAAACTAGAAATGTTATCATTGTATTAAAAGAAGCTCACACTAAATCCTCCTGTTATGTAATGTGCTTAATAAAACTCAATGAGGGTTATCTCCTAGTAACCTCCCTCCTTTCCTTTTTAATAAAGTTTGCAATACCTATGCACATCATTGTAGGATTTATAAGTGATGAGGTTTATAATATGCCATCACTTTTGTTAATTATGTAAGTCTTCTACATTAAACTTCTCTTGTAACAAATATACATGTGTGTGTATATATATATATATCTAATTAGCATTGCAAATCATAATATATATACAAAATGATGACATATCCTTTTGAAATAACTATACATACAACAGCCTTACTCTCTGTTTAATGGATTTTGCTTTACTCTTTAAACAATTAGTCAATTTTCATGCTTAGCATCATCCTCCTCAAAGGGTCTTCTAAATTCTTAGAGTTTTAAGTATAGCATGGTTTGATTTTGATGCAACTACTTCAAGTTAACGCATTTTCCATAAGCATATAGGTTAATAGCATAGCTTACTTTAATTCCATATACTTTAGGGAACTTATTGCCATCTTATGTTTGCATCTTGGGTGTTTATCAAGAACTTAAGAACTATATGAAAAAGTTCTTGATTCTCAATTGTGTTTCCAAAAGCTACAAGTGAATTATGGATATTAATGATGAAAAAACTCCAACTTTTGCTAGATATCTTCATCCTAGTTCATGTTGAATTATATATCTTTTGCCCTTTTTTCCTAAGTTTTACTAATGATACATAAATCCCAAATATCTTTAGTATTCTTGCAATGAAACTTGATTTTGGGACCATCATTTATGCCCTGTTTGATGAAGTTAATTAGTATTTATACATTTATTTGAAGGCCTAATTTATCAATCAAAACTATTGAGATGACATGTTGAGGTTAAAAGTTATGTCAAATTTATATTATTTAGAAATTTATAAAATCCACTTAAGGACACACTATTGATTGATTATAATTAGGAAATAAAAGTTTTAGCTCAGACTTTTATGATTTAGTCATGTAATGTTTTTAGTGAACATTATTTATTAACTAGGATATACCTTTTGACATGATTGGTTAATAATCGTATTGACGTTTAAATATGAATCATTAGGCCTCTTAAGTTTAGTGAAACCCATAATTTGTCTAGGCTAGTCTTTTAAGCCTAGGCATGATCCATTCACATAGCTTAGAATATGGTATGAATGCCTATTCCCTCGATTCGAGAAACCGATTGTTAAATGCTATGACCAATGAATCCTGACTTAAGGCTATTCGGTATATCCCTCCTATTCACTTAGGGTCAACCTAGCTGAATGTGGATTTGTGGGCTCGACGTACCTCCTTGGTAACCATCACTAACCACCCATTATCTCATGATCCCATTATGTGTGTAACTACCAAGGATGGATCAACTATAAATACATCTTCTAGCACCATTAGAAAGATAATGTTATCTAGACACTTGCTTATATCTATACTACTTATATCATCATCATCAATGTATTCATCAGCTGAATTACGCATCGAAGAGGCCGTGCTAAGCCAAACCCCATCACATCACTGATTGTGTTCTAGTTTGCAAGCTTTATGCATGAAGTTTAGTCCAACAACTATGACTGACTCTATTGGATTCGAACTAGCAACAAATACTATTAAGATCCAATCATCTTACATTCTTTGATAGATCCCATCACGCCCTATACTAGGGTCAAGGCATGCTCATTCGCTACATATAATATCTTATGCATTATACACACAAGCTACCCTAAAAGAATTATTTATTGTGAATATTTGCTAACCACTTTTAAATTCTAAAATCATTTAAAAATAACTGGATTTAGCAATAGTAAATATAAATATTACAAAAATATTTCATATTCCACTCTCATAAGTAGATCAATTTTCACTAAAGACAACCATACCGTCAAGTATCTTATCATAATACTTATTGATAATGGTAATACAAAGCTTTAAAGCTTAAATTACAAAACATGAGCTCTACAACTAGACCCATAAGAAAATACAAGTTCCCAAAAGATAAATCTAGTTTTAATAAAAAAAAATAATCCAGTGATTCTAACTTGCTTTACTCTTCAACAAAATCTTCCAGAGTCGTCCTATACATAAAACAATCATCATCATCATCCAATTAGCTCTTGAAAGGAAGGAAAGAATGAGCCAAACCCCAATACAGTAGTAACACAAGTACACACAAGATGGACACACATGCTTAATCTAATCTAATCCAATGCAATATTCAATTGATTATATCTTTAAATTAAAGTAAAGCGAATCAACATTAGAGCTCTCACACTTTGAGATCATGCCACTAGGAATATGGGGTCCTGAGTAACAACAATTCCTCAGAGAGTTTATATAAGTAGCCCAAATATCTATATCTCCTATATGTCTATCTAAAAAATAATAGCTTTATTTAGGGTTCACAACTGTTACACATTTTTATTTATCTCAATTCATACATTTAATCCAATCGGTCATATAAATGTGAATTAAACCATGTTGCTTCACTCTAAGCTTAACAAATGTTATGCAAATATTGTTTTCTGTATTGGCTATTTGTCGAGCCACTTATGAAATATCGTTACTAATGATAAAGGTTGGCCTAAGCACTTACCGACCCAGCTATAACTTATCAAATCAATGATATAGGGGCAACCTGAGCATCTAACTACCGTGCTAGCATCATTGAGTAAGATTATCACTCCCTGAACTAGATTCAACAACACAAACATAAGCAACAATCAATTTTTAAGGCCTTCTTTAAGTTTTAATTCATTTAAGATGATTATTCTAACATACAACATGCAAGTTATCGCGTACCTTATTCCACGTCTCCAATCTAAAACAAAATCAGAGGACAGATCAACTATCTATATATCTATTAATCAAATTAATTCATATAAGTATTTATATTATTACTAAGTTACATCAAAGTTATTTAAAAACTTATTTCATCAAACTTTAAAGTAAGAACCCGCCATAGTTAAGATATAAATAGTTCTCTATTGTTTGTCAAATTATTTCTTTTTCTTTGCTTATAATTATTCACTACAAAAACAACATCATTTGTTATTCACTTAAGTATTTAAATAAATTATTAACTTATATCAAACTCATTTTTCTTAGCAAATATTTCTTTGAAACAAAATACTTTTTATTATTCATGGTTTAGCCTAATATATTAATCTAATCCAATTACAAGTTATTAAATCTATATTAACTTAACTTAGTAAAAATGATTAGACTTAATTAGTCTAGTTCATTTTAACTTACTATGGTCCATTAGGTTAAGTTCAACTTAGGTTTATTAGCTAAATCCATTTTATAGTTAAAATTCATTTTAAACTTACTTGGTTATTAATTCTATTATTACACTTTATAATTCAAAGTATACTTAGTATAAACATATACTTAGTTTATTCCTATTTATACAACTACTAACATATCATATCTATTATTCATTATTCATCTATTTCATTTGATCTTTCTTTCTTTCTTTTTCATTTTTTTTTTTTATTTATAAATAGTACTAGGAGATCTATCACCCTGTGATGGGGGTCGTGATCCTCATCACTGGCCTCATCTTGCCCGTGATCAAAGGCTTTTTTTTTGAAAACAATACAAAGGATATCACACCCATCATAACAGTCATGATCTAGGCCTTGATATGAATTGTGGGTCAGATTGTGGCCTCGATCATGCCCACAATTGCCCTTTATTTTATTCCTTCTTGTATCATAGGCATCATCACGCTCGTGATGAACAGGCATCAACTTTCACGTTTTCTTTTATCTTTTTCCCTAATTTTAACTACTTATTCACAACATACTCTAACAAAACATTGTAAAGCCAGCATACACACTCATAATCATAACCTATAACACTTATATACATATTATTACTTCATATAACTCAAATCATAACATTAAATTTCTAAGCCATACATGCATAAACATATACCTAGGTTTGAGCTTATATGTTCATATATCTTTTTTTTACTAATTTTATCAAAAATCCTATATATAACTAACACTTATTCATGATTTTCATGCATTCAAAAAAATCATAACAAATGAAATAGCTAACTTACTTGTCTAGCCAACTTAAGCATACAAAACTTCACTCCTACTCCTCTTTTTAGTTGATATAGCTTTTCTACCTTAATTCCCTACTTCTATTGTGATTTCTATCTTCAAATTCTCCTTTAATCTTCTTTTAATAGAGATTTAAGTTGGGTTTTGAGAAAGAAAAGAGAGAAACGTAGAGAAGAAAATAAGAGAGAGAAAAAGAGAAAAGAGAAGAAGAGGGAAAGAAAGAAGGCAATAAATGAAAAGTGAAAAAGGAAAGAAAATGATAAGGATTATAGGCTTAAGATATTTTATAGAGTTATTAGCTTTGGCTTTGGCTTTGCTCAAGCATGATGATGGGTTTCTTATTTCAAAGCCTTAAGAACTAATTTTTGGCAAAAGAATTTAAGGAATTGAAATCGATAATTTGAACAAGGAATTTAGTTTAAGAATTTATTTGGTAAGAATTTGATATTTATTTTGATTTTAGGAATTTAGGACATGGGAACTCATAGTTGGATTCAAAATTTCTCGGGATTAAGGAAGTGTAATTTAGACTAGAATCGCTAGATTGAGCCTTTTAAAATTTAAGTAATTGAACTTAAAAAATTTGGTTCATTTGAAAATCGAAGGAAAAGGAGTTCGAATGGATTGAATAATTCAATTCATTAAAGCTGACAATTGAAGCAATTAAATAATTTGATAGGGATAGTTGGAATCTCAAATTTCAGTTAATTTTTTTTTTACTAATTTGATTATATCAATCTATTTAATCACACCTTATTGTTTAATTTATGTGATTTTTTAAATTAAATTATCCATGTTCAGTTTATAAATTAAACTTAAATTAAAATTCAAAATTAGCCACTTATTATTCTAATTAATTAAGATAATTTTAACATAGATTGGTGAAAATTTGAGGCATTTTATATCTCACATGGGTATTAAAAGTCACATACTAGGTTCTAGGAGTAGGTACGGATTGGTTTGGTTCGGTTGTTCTAAAACCAAACCCTAATTTACTGTTTGATTTTTTTTCCATTCCAATCCAAACCATTAAGTAACGGTTTGGTTTGGATTAGAGATTTTTTAAACTATTAAATAACAGTTTGGTCCGGTTTGGATTATGGATCGAATCAAAATTCTAACTAAAAATTTTCTTTATTCTAATTTTTTAATATTTGTGTAGATACTTAAATATTTATATTATTTTACAAAATTTATATTATAAACTACGATAAAATACTTTATGAATTCATTATACTTTTAATCTATAGTTCTTTATAAAATCAGTTATCCACCAATAAAATATATTCACCAACCAATACATAGTAAGTCATACTTTATAAAGTTAAAAGCTATTAAAAAAAATAATAGTTCATCATTAACAAAAAAATACATATCATGAGCCTAAAAAAAATTAAAATAAACAAGTTGATTTTAATCAATATTTACCGAATAATAAACATAAAATGAAATCATATGAACATATAGTAAAATATTATTATATTTTTCTAAAATGGTTTGGTTCAGTTTTATGGATTAGTTTGGATTGAAATATTTTTAAACCAAACCATTAAAAAAAACCATATTTTCGGTTTTGATTGATTCGGTTACGGTTCGGTTCGATTGGTTTTTTTGCCCACCCCTACTAAGTTCTATTTCAATTTTTTAGCATTATTCCCACAGGTAGGATATAGAGTATGATAATCTATACTATGCATCCTCTATGAAATACCCATACTTTAGATAAATGGGACACAAGTTTTAGGGTACATTCTACACACCATACAAAAATTCTTAATTCCATACTACAACTTATAAAATTTATTAATTAATAATATAAAATATAGCAAAAAGACAATATTCTTCAAACTTAACACATGCTCAAGATCCAAGTCCATTTACCTATCAAAGATGAATATTTATGTTTTCTAGGAATTGGACAAACTTTTTGTTTGCTTTGTGGTATCAAGCTTGCCATGAGATTTTCATCTTTAATAGCAAAATATAGTGTTTTTTTTAATCTTAAAACATGCTCAAGATTTAAAGCCATTTGGCTATTAAAGATGAATAATTATGTTTTACCGAGAATTGTAGGAACTTTTGGTTTATTTTGTGGTATCATGCTTCTTCGGAAACATTCTTGTGTTATAAATGAGAGCCTGTTATGATTTGATATTGTTATTATCTAAAATCATATGAATATTTATGCAAGAGAAATTGCAATTTTCAGGTGACAATTGGAGTTATATCATGGTTTAAGGTCGCAATTGGTACCTTAACTTTGCCCAAAATACATTTAAGTGCCCGAACTAATATAGCTAATTGTCGTTAGCTCTATTAATGATGTGGTACTTTTAACTTAAACGAGCAAGCCACATGTCAATCTATGTGTCATCCTATTTTTTTTATTTATCTTATGATTATAATTATCATTTTATTTTATTAATGTATAATTAAGTATTATTTATTATAAGTTTTAAGAATTAATGTGTCATTTTTCAAAAGGATTTTGGACCCACTTAAAGCCCATTTAAGAATGGGCCATAAGTGTGGATCTCACTTTTGTTCTTTACCTCTACACATTTCAAATATATGTTCTTCTATTAAGATAATACATATAAGATTAATTGGTAAGATTTTAGTAATGTGGGATAACGGTTGTCATTATCCTGCAATGGAAACTAACGGCAGAGTTTATACACATTAAGGTAAGGTCAAAAGGATCTAAGTAGGCTTCCATGGTGTACCTCAATGTAGAACACTTACTGCTTCATTTTCCAATTGAATTTGCTAGTATATTATGTCTGTGTAACTCCATATGAGAGGACAGAGTTCCAAGATGGTATATTATGATATCTTCATTTTTCCATTTAGTTGTTGCACTTTAAGATCAACCCAACAACGCTATTTCATGCAAGAAAAACAGAGCATTCACTTTGAAATGTTAAAGACATTCAAATTGAAAAAAACAACCTTGATCAAGAATACTTCTCCAGATGAAACGCATTAAACATAACCTCATTCCATCACCTACCCCTTCGAACCAAAGATGAACATCTATTGATCACGAATGTAGGAGATTCCTATGTTATTCTTTGCACAATAGGCTCCCAAAATCAACTCGTCCCTCATCGGTTGATAGTTGATCACAAGCCAAATGTGAAAAGTACGTGTTTCCTTATTATTCTTTTTTCAAGTTACCTAACTAAAATAAAAATGATCATATTTTAATGTAAACCATGTTCATTAATATTAAAGGCAACATATTATTTTTATTTTTCATTTGAGGCAGGTGAAGTTGATAGGATTATGAGCTGCAAAGGGAGAGTGTATGGATGCCTGATGTTTACTGCGCTGGTTTAGCGATGTCAAGAGCTTAATCTCGTGACATCCTTTTTGCAAGCTTGATCTTTGTTAGTCAACCAGTATGTAATGATCTGACATTGTTTAAAACATGTACGAATCATTCAAATAACATGGGCATTTTGTATTGGTAAGGAAAGTATTCAAAATTTAATTGATTTTTTTTATTGTGAAGTTTATACACACACACACACATATAATGTTGCTTTATACAGAATGAAGTTTATTTCAGTAAAGTATGTATTCAAAACATGTACGAATCATTGATTTTTTTTTTTTATACAAAGTATTCAAAATAATATATGACAACAGTAAAAATATCATAGTAACAGATTTTCAAGAAACTCAAGGATGTAAATCATTGAATAGAATGTTACTTTGCCACTTGAAGTCCCTGGTTTTAAAAGTCCCATAATGCTAGACTCCTAGAAATGATTCATCTTTATAATAGGTAATTTAAGAAGCCTTTATTGAAATGTAACATTGTAAGAAGTGTGGACTTGTTGGTTGTGATGTTTGAACCCAAGTTGGATTAATGGATGGATTGGATTGAAGTAATTAATGGAACCTAGAATAAATAAATAAATAATTGAAAAATGCACCTATACGCTTGATAAAATTGTTGCCTTATCAATTTGAACCAATGGCTTTTAGGTTTAAAAAAGGTAACCATTTTAAAAGAAAAAAGAAATGATTTATATAAACTTACTACAATGATATATATAATATATATAAATTGCAACAATTGATTTTATAATTAATGCAATGGTTATAAAAGCTACTACAATTGTGATTATCCTCAAATAGAAGATAATATAACTCTAATCATTAAGATGCTTTTTGGTGTAATAGCTTGGAGTTCATTAAAACTATAAAGTTAATCGTACTTAGGGGAGAGCACTCTTAAGATGGTTAACCTCATAGGAAGTAGCTGGCATCAAGGACAAAACAGCATAACAACTTGCCAAAGTAGACAATATCTTGGTAGGTGGAGTTCCTAACCATTACAGATAATATCATAGCAATTTATCAATTGGAAGTGGGGGAAGTAAGTATTCTACATGGCAAAATAGCCCAAAGTGAGGGTGCCTTTTTGAGCTTGTATGGAGTATCTCTAGTGTCCTCTTTGCCTAGTGTAGTTTTAAAACTGTGTAATAAAACTAACGAGGACGTCAATTCTGTAAGTGGGAAAGTATATGATACTACTTAAATATAAAGTAGGGAAACTTTAATAAACGATGCGTCTTTGGGTGTCATAGCTTAGAGTTAATTAAAACTCTAAAGTTAAGTGTACTAAGGAGAGAGCACTCTCAAGATGAGTGAGCTCCTGGGAAGCAACTAGCACCAAGGACAAAACTATGCGATATGTTGCCAAAGCGGATAATACCTTAGTAGGCGTAGTTCGGAGTATTACAACAATAGTTTGAATCATTAAAAAACAATACTTTTTATTACATAAGCAACATTTTATTATCAATCCAATGCAATAGTTTTAAAAATAAATGCAATGGATTATTAAAAAATGGTTTAATATGATAATTATCATTAACAATTATTATTTATATGTATTAGTATTGAGTTTAGTATGTATAGATATATATAAGTATATAAATATTATATTATATTTTAATAATATATTTTTAAAAAATTATATTCAAATTTTTTGTAATGTTTTTATTATATATATAGTATAATTTTATATTCTTATTTCATTAAATACATTAAAAAATTGTTATATATATCTTACATAATTTATATTTACATACTATATATTATTTAAAATATAATAACATACTTGCTTAACTTAAAAATAGTATATTTAAATAATAAAATATATAATATTAAATAAATGGTTCAAAATGTAAAGTTAATATATCAAAATATATAAAAGTAGATATTATATATTATTTATAGTATATTTATTATATATTTCTAACAAAATTAATATTTATAAGTTTTAAATAATTTCTTAAGTGTAATAACCAATGATATTAAAAAAATAAATATATTTCTTAAAAATATAATTTATTAATTTAATATAAAATTTAAAATATTAAATAAGTAGTGCAAAAAGTGCAATTTTTATTTATATCATTAAATATATATAATTTTATATATAATATTATTTATATATACTAAATAATATTTTAATCATGTAATATCATATTTGGCAAAAAATTATATATTTACCTAAAAATATTGTATATTAATAATAAATATATAATATAAAGTAATTGTTATCAATTGTAAACTTAGTACAGATCAGTATTATATATTATGTTAATAAAATATTAATGAAAAATCCATCATAAATAGTAAAGTGAAATTCTAAAATAAAAATTAGTAAATTAAGTTTGTAATAAGTTAAAAAAGATAAGTAAAATGTTTTATAGTTGCAATATTATAGATTGTGATATTGCTTAAATAAACAGTAATAGAACTTTATTCATGCAGATATGAATTGGTTCATCAATTTAGTACTTATCTAAACTTCAATGTTAAATGTGCTTAATGCATAGCATTTTAAGATGGGTGATCTTTTGGGAAGAATAAAAATGTATAGGAGGTAAATGAGAATTTTTTAAATAGTTTTTCTTAAATGAGAGGTAAATTTGAGATAGAATAATTTTATTTTTTATTTTTTGAAGGAGTATTTGATAATAGCTAATCATAAATCAGAGATAGATCCGTGATAGAAATTACATCACAAATTTGCAATGGATAATAAATCTGTCTCTAAAAGAATTAGCGGCAATGATTTTAGAGACACAATTTTGCAACGGAAATTCTATCTCTAATAGTCTTTTGAGATAGATTATTTACTTTCAGTGATGGAAATTTCTATCTCTAAAACTAAAATTTATGGTAATGAAATTAAAATCTAAACAAGATGTAAGATGGAAGATTTTTTATTTTGATGACTAAAAACAATTTTAACACTTAAAGAACCCACCTATGAGGTAAAATACAAGACACATGGGCAAAAGAATCTAACTAAAAATTTAACAAATCTATGTATTAAAATTAACTCAATTAAATTAGAATAGCTAAGCATAACCAAAATATATATTATGTAATGTTGAAATGACCCTTTCACCATTCAAACAGAATTAAAATAAACATAAGAAACCATTGATTTTGAATAGGTAGATTCTCGAAAAGAAGTTCAAAGCTAGCATAATATTTTTGTGATGTAATTCAAGTCTAAGTAGTTGACAGGATGGAGTAGAGTCCACATGGTTCAAATGATTTCAAATCAAGCTTAAGCTACGATAATACCCAATTTAAGGAGATTTAACAAAGCATTTAGTTCAAGATTAAAGTCAACTAGCGAATTTAATATACAAATCAATGAATTAATAATCGACATAATTTTCTAATAAACTACCAAATGCGTTATGGATCACACTAATACCATAAATAATGGGAGAAAGGCAATGCCAAATAAATTAATTGCAAAAGTCATCTCATTGTTGGAATATAAACCATTGAGGATTATTTATATGCCCAATAAACAATTAACAACTCTTGAATCCATTGAGAGTTTGACATAAAGTTTTTAGTTTAGTTAGCTAAACACCTTTTCTCTCTGTCTTTCAAACTATAAAAACGAACCAATAAGTCGTTTAGATGATTTAGATGAATAATATGTCAAACCATCAACAATACACCAAACTACCAAGAATAATAATTAAATTGAAGCTTCCCAATGCCATTAAGGGTTTTATGTACCTATAACCTTTCTTATTCTTCTGGTTAGGATACAATTAGAGTTTAGGTTTAGGAGGAAACTTAAGCGAGTTTTGGCTATTAGGGTTTAAAGCTATGACAAAGTTGAGTAAGTATTGTTTTGTGTGGAAGTTTTGGCATTCAATCTCCACCATTTTTTTCTGCTATTTTTAACATATATAGTTCTTTTTTTTTTTTGAAAAGGCAAGGGTTTATACTGTGGCTTTTGATATAAAGGGAGCCATGTTTATAAATAACCATTGCCTAAAACATTTATGGTAACATTTTTTGATGAATCATTGCCTTAAAGAAACAGTTAATACAAAGGTTATGGAATCATTACTTTAACCATTATATAATTGAATTATAGCAAGGGTTGTCAAACTGTTGCTACATCTTAGGGTCCATCTTTTGTAATATTGTTATAGCACGACCTCACCCTTTTTTGTACACATGATGTATAGTAGAGAAGCCACTTTCCTTGTACACTAATTTCCTTTGTAATTTCCATTTTTGGTAAATTTAGGTATGGCCTCCTCAAGAGTTTTAATATCTCCTCCTGTCATACCCAGAAATGCATATAAAGCTCTTTATGGAGGTGTGAATACTCTTGTGGATTCAAGTTCTTACTCACCCCTTGACTACATATAGTTAGAGAACTCATTTTATACTATTCTCACACACATTGTACTATCGTCGATCATCAATAAACAACTCATTTCCTTTTCAATTATGTGTCTGTACTAATCTACTATATTGTTCTTCGCTTTTGTTGTGTTCACCTATACTTATAGCTTTAACGCCAGGCAGAGGCCTTGTTGAGTGAGTTTAAGCTTGCTTACTACTGCAAAGGTAGGACAATAAGTGTCACATGGTCTAAAGTGTACTAATAAGAGTCGTGGATTGTGATGGTTGACATAAGAGCTTAGGTTATTTCAGTGGGAACAACCATGATACTACATAGGGAGTGGAGCAAAAAGGTAGATAGCATGGAAGAAAGTATAGCAACAATGGTGAAGCGTCTTGACACCTTGGTGGCACTCAGTCTTAGTGTGACAGACCTTAAGTCAACTAACGAGGGGAACAATACGAGGGTTGATGAGCTAGCTGATAATATTTGGGAGACAGTAGGTATACTCAAAGAGCAGGTGCGGGTGTCAACCCAAGAATTGAGAACTAAGTTGGCCAATTATGCAACTATTGAGATAGTAGACGAGTTGAAACAATAGGTTGCCTTGTTAACTCAAGCTATTGTTATTGCTCCTTCCACCAATCCAGCACATGTTGCCCATCCAAAGGTGCCAAAACCTAAAGCATTCACTAGCGTAAGAGATGCCAAATTGTTTGAGAATTTCATCTTTAACTTAGAGCAATACTATGCATCTATTGGACAGATCAATGAGGCAATAAAGGTCTCCATGGCAGTTATGCTCCTAATAGGTGATGCTAAGTTGTAGTGGCACACTAAGTATGAATAGATTTAGAATGGAGTTGCACATGGTGATTGATAAGTCATTTTTACTCTATATTTTTCATAGGGTTTTAAGCTTAATTTGTTAAGAATTTCTAATAAAATCATGCAAAAATTATGGTTTTGATAAAAAAAAAATGTTGTCTTCAAGCTCTTAGAATCAAATAAAGAGCAATCAAGTGCTTTAATTCAGATATGGAGCAAAACAACAAATAAAGTCAATAATGCAAAAGCCGAGCCTTGTAAAGACACAGCCGAGGCCAAATAAAGAAAGAAGACAGCAAAAATTGGTCTATCGAGCCTCAACTGCGAGCCCTCAACATGACCCTTGACTTCAGTTGAAGCAATCAAGCATCATTCTGAAAGAAAATACATTGTCTAGCCTCAAAACTCGACCATCGATAAGTATGTTGACAGACCAACTCTTCATCAAAATTACCTCGAGCCTCAATAATTTGACCCTCGATTCTCTCAATTTTACCATCGATAGAGCAATGGACAAAAATGCACAGTTTACTTAGGAATTTCTTGAAGTCAAGCCTGATCTTGCTGAATACGAGCCTCGACCAACAGAGCATGCAATCCTCAACAAGTGTTTTCACGACTCATTTGCGCGCATGAAAAGTTATCAAGTTCTGTTAGAAAGGATCTACCGAATCTGCCACTTGTCAAATAAAGATGGCCATGCTTTCTGTACCTAGTAGTTTATAAATAAACGTGCAAGCATGCATTGTAAAGTATGTACCAACAGTGTAAATCAATATTAACGTATAGGTAAATCAATTTAACCCAATGTTTGTAATTTCTATGAATTTCTGAGCAATTAATTGATTAATCTTTCGAATTTGTTTTATTTATTCTAATTTGTGCTTATTTTGATAAATCCATGGAGAAATAAACTCCTACAGCTTAGGGATTACGAGTCTAATTCTTGATTTAGTCTATTTTCAAATGCGCTTTCAAGTAAATTTGATTGGGTGTTTGTAATTAGTAACTTGGATTTAACTTATGGTTTTTAAAGGAATGGTGCATTCTTTTAGATCCACGATTGATTTCAATTGAATAGATCGAGAGATCATTCAATTGAATAGATTATAATTGCTAATGGAGTCGATCCTAACCACCTCTTGTCGAGGAATGGGTGAAGACTTTCTATCACTTGTTTTAAAAATTCATTGAGTTGCCTTTACAAAACAATAGATTCTTATTCTTTATGTAGGTCTAATTGAAACTTTACATTAATAGTTTTAGCTAGATCTAGAATTGCCGACTCTAAGAGAAGCTTTAGTTTAAATTAAAGAATCAAGTGGTATAAATACACCATTTCAAACAGCTTCTAAGAAGTTATTGTTGTTAAGAAATCATTCTGATAAAGAATTGATGAAGTAGCCCTGAACTACTATTTTATAGAAGTTACAGGCTTATTTCTCATTTTGCCCATTAAACATTTGTGAATATTTCTAACTTAGTATAGTTTATTTTTCTTTATGATTTTCTAAAATCTTTCCTTGACTAGACAATTAATGGGATTGAGAGTATATTAGCTGCCAATCATTCCCTTTGGACCGACCTAAATCATTATCTATGCTACATTTGATGGATGCGCTTACCCTGTGAGACCATAGTTATTGGTTTAGAAAACATTTATAAATTTGAAAAACTTGGTTAATGATCAGTTAAAATTGAACTTTGAATTTCATAAATCATACTAAAACAAAATCACACATTGATACATGGGAAGAGATGAAGGTTGAGTTGAGAACTCAATTCTTTATAGTAAATTTTGAGAATAATTCTAGAAAAAACTATGTGAGCTTCAACAAGGTGATGACATCTGAAAGTATGTGACGGAATTCTCAATGCTTATGCTCGACATCAAGACCATGAGTAAGGGTGACAAACTATCCTATTACTTGGAGGGATTGAAGCAATATGCTAGGAATAAGTTGCATAAGCAACAGTGGCAAACTTGGCTAAAGCATAAGCAACAACAGAGTGTTTGATAGACTACACCCATGATACAGAGGGAAAAGTGTGTCATCAGGACACGATGGTGTGAGATAACAAGCCGAGCAAACCCAAGAGTGGAGAAGCCCCGAGTTCAAGCAGTAGCAGTGTTAGTAGGGGCCAAAAGAAGTATTATGGTTCCTACCAGTCTAAGAAGAGTGGAGCATTGAGTAATAGTAGGAAGCTTACCTTTTCTTGATTTTTGTGCAATGGATCGCATAAGATATTAGAGTGTCCTCACAAAGCAACACTCAATGCCATGGAAAAGAAAGCTAAAAGTGTTTGTCAGAATAAAGGGTCCAAAAGGGGATTGTGAAGAGCAGTCCAGGATGGGAGCCTTACACATGTTATCAACAATTGGGAAGGCTTCAATAGTGCATAACAAAGATAAGACTGATAATGACTTAACGTATGTCCAGTTGCACATTAACGACAAGAGTGCTAATGCAATGATAAACTCCGAAGCCACACATAACTTTATTTATGCGCCTGGGGCCAAGAGATTGGGGCTAGTGTTGACTGATGATACTAGCCAAATTAAAGTGGTGAGCTCTAAGACATGTCCTATCAAAGGAGTTGCTAGAGGTATTAAGGTGAAGGTGGGAGATTGAAGTGGAAGCATCAACTTCACAGTTGTTCCCTTAGATGTTTTTAGAATAGTCATGGGGATTGACTTTCTAAAGAATGCTAAAGTTGCTTCTATGCCAGCAGCTAATTGCTTGTTATTCATGGGTAATAAGCCATGTTGTGTACTTGTACAGAGGCAAAAGGCGAATACTGGAAGTAACAAATGGGAAAAATATCGGGGCAATGATCTTATCATCGCTCCAACTTAAGTGAGGGCTATAGCATCAGAAGCCTACATTCCTTGCTGTCTTAACAAAGAAAAAGGATGGAAGGAATGATCAGATCCTAGGTGTTATTCATAATGTCCTGAGGGAGTTTAGTGATGTTATGCCCGACAAACTTTCTAAGGAGTTGCCACTAAGAAGGCTTGTGGATCATGAGATTAAGTTGGTCCTAGGAGCCAAGCCACCTGCTAGAACTCCATATTGAATCTCCCTAACACCCCCTAGAGCTTGCTAAGTTGAGAAAAAAAGATAGATGGGCTGTTAGAGATGGGTTTCATTAGGCCCTTAATAGCACCATAAGGGACTTCTATCTTATTTCAAAAGAAGCACAATAGCAGTTTAAGACTATGAATTGATTATTAGGCTTTCAACAAGATGGTAGTGAAGAACCATTATCCAATCCATCTCATTGTTTACTTATTTGATCAACTGAGTGGGGCTAAATACTTCACTGAATTGGACCTTCGATTAGGATGTCACTAGGTCTGTATTGCTGAAGGGGATGAGCCTAGACGAAACATGTTACTCGCTATGGTGTCTATGAGTTTCTGGTGATGCCCTTTGGTCTCATCAATGCCCCTACAATATTTTGTACTATAATGAACAATGTGTTTCGAGAGTACTTGGATAAGTTTATGGTGGTCTATCTTGATAACATCGTAGTGTACAGCAGGACATTAGAGGACCATGTGAAGTACTTACAAATGGTCTTTTAGAAACTCAAAGAAAATTATTTTGTATGTGAAGCGAAAGAAGTGTGCCTTCACTCAGAAGCGTTTCGACTTTCTTGAGCATGTGATTGAAGAGGGGTAGATTCGTATGGATGCGGCTAAAGTAAAAGCAATTAAAAGTAGCCTATTTTAAAAGGTGTCACTAAGTTACGCTCATTCCTTAGACTTTCCAACTATTATAGGTGGTTTGCAAAGGGATATTTTGAGAGGGTTGCTCCCCTCCAAATCTCTTGAAGAACGATAGAAGGTGGTCTTGGAGTGAGGGGGATCAGGTAGCATTTGAGAAGTTGAAGCAAGTTGTGACAGAGGAGCCAATCCTTGCCTTATCAGACATCTTCAAACCATTTAAAGTTCACACAGATGCCTCAACATTGCTTTAAGTGGAGTATTGATACAAGAGGACCATCCTACGGCATATGAGAGCAAAAAGTTTAAACCCACTGAGCATAGGTATTCTTCTCAAGAGAAAGAGTTGCCAGCCATTGTGCACTGCCTTAGAACATAGAAACATTATCTGTTGGGGTCGAAGTTCTTGGTGAAAATTGATAGTTTTGCCGCTAACCATATTCTTACTTAACTTAAACTCTCTGCCAAACAAGCAAGATGGCAGGAGTTCCTTGTTGAGTTTGATATGGAGATTGAGTATTTTAGTGGATGAACAAATTAAGTTGCAGATGCATTGAGTGGAAGAGTAGATTTGGCCTCATTAGCACAAATTGCCCAATAATTTGCCAATCGAGTCTCCTTCAACATACAAGAGTAAATTGGAGAGCACTTAGGCTAATACCTATTTGCCAAAAACTTAAAGCAGTTGATCGAGGAGGGTAAGACTTGCAGGTTCTAAGTTAAAGGAGATATGATCTACACAAAGGGTCATCATCTGAATGTTCCCAAGGCAGGGAACTTGAGAAGGGCGCTCATCAAAGAATGCCATGATACATTATGGGTTGGCTATCTCAGTTGGCACATAATGATGAGCTTACTAGAGCAAGGCTATTATTGGTTGGATATAAAGGAGGATGTGATGAACTATATGTGAACTTGTTTGACTTGTCAGCAAAACAAAATTGAGAGGCAGCAATCAACAGGGGTATTGGAGCCCTTTCTAGTGCTTCTTGCCCATGGAAGAGTTTTTCCATGGATTTTATCACTTCCTTACCAAAAGTGGGAGAACACTCATCTATCTTTGTTGTTGTTGATAGGTTCTCAAAATAGGCTACCTTCATTCCTACGATGAAGAGTTCTAATGCAAGGAGATAGCCTAACTTTTCTTTAAGCATATGGTGAAGTTTTGGGGTGTGCCCCCAAACATTGTGAGTGGCTAGGATGTTAGACTCACTGGAAAGTTTTAGATCGAGTTATTTAACATTTTATGATCTGAACTCAACATGTCCTCCGGCTATCATCCTGAAAGTGATGGCCAGATAGAGAGGTTCAATGGGATGCTAGAGGAGTACTTGCAGCACTTTTTTAGTGGTAATCAAAAGAATTGGGTTGACTTGTTGGATATCGCCTAGTTCTGCTTCAACATCCAATGGAGCTCTTCCTCCAACAAGAGCCCTTATGGAGATTATCATGGGTCAACAACCATTGTTAACCCACTTAGTGGCTACACTTTACACTGGTCGATGTCCAAGCGCTTATAGTTTGCTAAAGACTAGAAGCAAAATTTTGAAGTTGCTAAAGTTTATAGTGAGAAATCTTCCAAATGAATGAAGAAATGAGTAGATAAGAAGCGTCAACCCAGAGAATTCAATGTCGGAGACCAATTCCTCATCAAGCTTCTCCTAGAACAAGTTAGACCATTGAGGAATAAGGACAGATGGCTCATTCAGAATTACATGGGTCTAGTTCCTATCATTGCAAAGATTAAGAAAAGAACACATAAAGTAAAGCTACCCATCGGATTGAAGGTCCATTCAATCTTCCATGTTAGCGTTTTGAAGCCTTACTTTCTAGACATGGAAGACACTCTTGCAACACACCTAAGTGACTACATATCACGATTAACTTCAACATGAGTCAACCTGTTGAAGATATCCTTACACAGAGGAATGTTGAAGATCCTAACATTAGAGAAGAACACACCGAACACTTAGTGAAGTGAAAGGATTGGGGTGAAGAAGAAAATAATTAGGAAGTAGTAGAAGACCTCAAGCCAATTTCAAAGCTAAAGTCTGCTCTAACTATGATGCCTCAATCAAGGTCAAGCTCAACCACATGTTGACGAAGATGTCAAATAGATTAAGCTAGGGGTGTATGGGAGTGTTAGGACCATCTTTTGTAATACTTTTATAGCATGACTCCACCCTTTTTGTACACATGATGTATAGTATAGAGGCCTCTTGATGCCACTTTCCATGTATAGTAATTTCCTTTGTAATTTCCATTTTTAATAATTTTAGGCGTGACCTCCTCAAGAGTTTTAATATCTCCTCCTGCTAGACCCATGAATGCATATAAAGCTCTTTATGAGGGTGTGAATACCTTGTGGATTCAAGCTCTTACTCACCACTTAACTATATAATCAGGGAACTCATTGTACACTATTCTCACACACATTGTATTATCGTTGATCATTAATAAACAACTCATTTCCTTTTCAAGTGCTATTGCGCTAATCTACTATATTGTTCTTCTCTTTTGTTGTGTTCACCTATACTTGCAGCTTTAAAGCCGCAGGCAGAGGCCCTGTTGAATAAGTTTAGGCTTGCTTACTATTACAAAAGCAGGATAATAAGTGTTGTACGATCTAAAGTGTGCTGGCAAGAGCAGGACCGTGACACTACGCATACAGTTGCCTAAAAACTTTTTATAGTAGTGTATGAAAAATAAATATTAAAGCAAATCAACTTCCCAAAAATATTTAAACTACTTTAAAACAATTCAAACACAAGTATTTTGACTAAATCATAAGATATTTGACATTCCTATGATAGTCAAACGTAAGAAAATAAGAACATATTGGTTGTCAATATTCTACACCTCCCTCCATTTAAGTTATGTGTAGAAATATACATTATTGGTAGATTAAAAAAAATACAAATGGGAAGTTAATGAGAAAGCAAAAGAGAGAACAGTTTTGTGTTTTTCTTCATACCTTTTAAGGCATTTAAAGAAAGGGATAATAGATTGTTCAATCCCAGAGGAAATGGCCCCAACTAGCAAGAACTCTTCCTATTTAGGGTTAAGAAATTATTATGTGTATATATCACTTTTGGTAGCTGAACTTTTTAAATTATGTAATTAATATCCTAAAATTTAAAATGTTAATTTTTTTACAATAAACTTTTCGAGTTTATTTATGGCACTATATAAGATAGTTAATTGTAAAAATAGGAAAGTTTAAGTAATTGGTTGCAAAACTTTGCAAAATTTAGGTAGTTAATTGAGATTAGTAAACTTCAAATAATTAAAAGTACAAATTAGTAAGATTTAGATACCAAATATGACATTTACCCAATTAACATTGAATTTTTCTTACGTTATAGTCCATGAAGCTAAAGAAAATCATGTTTTTTCTTATATTTTTTAATTATGCATAACCAACACTTAAAAATGTAATTTTTTTTTTCTTTCTTTTACTACATCTAAAAAGAGTAGACAAGGAAAAACAAATCAAATGTAAAATGACATAAAAATCAGTTCCATGAAATCTTAAGAATACGCCAATTGCCAAACATGTTATTAATGGTTGAGCATCATATTAAAATGTTGCAACTGACCTTACAACAGCATTAATAAATGCTGAACTTAAATTTTCATGTCTCCTGCCTCCTCTCCATCCGTGATGCACGCCGCGGACTATGCTTCAAAGCCCATGTCTTCATTAATCTCCATTGTCCTTTCTTTCCTACTCTTTACTTGCGTAAGTTTCCATCCATGAAATTTAAGTTCACATATGACATTACCGTGGAGTGTCCTTCCGGAATTAAGGAAAATATTCGTGGTTAATGAATGTTCTGTTAGGTCATCTTCCACGTGGTGCAGGGACGGTTTGGTCGGAAGTAATAAATCAGCTGTCGATTTTTTTTCAGATGAATTTGACGTGTTACTAAAAGCATATGTCGTACGTGAAGCCAAAATGTAAACTCACTGGGGCTACTTAGGAAAAACCTTATTAAATACTTAATTAGATTTTATCAAAATTTAAATATCATTTTTATATTTAACTATATATAAATTTTATGAGATGAACAATGCTTAATATGTTTCGTCTAAACAATTTGATGGAACCTTTATATATATATATATATATATTATAGTTAGGCTAAATGTCAAACTTGATACATAAACTTTATGAAAAATTTAATTTGATATATACAATTTGAAGTAGTTAATTTAATATTTAATCGATCTTTTGTGACTAACTCTTTAATGCCATTTGCTTTGTTTGTTGGTGTGAAAGGAATAACTTATCATTGAGTTTTTATTACTTTCATTATTCCATTTGGCATTGATAGACTAATTATTTCACATTAGAAAACAAGAAAAAAGTGAAACAATAAAAATAGCCACGAAAAGACTTATTAGGTATTAAATTAAAACACTTTAAAATTTATATATCAAAATAAAATTTAATACAAAATTCATGTACTAGATATGATAATATCCTGAAATATTATAATAATCCCAAACAATTGCAGATCTTAGTGGTTTATCATAACAAGAGGTGATAGTAGCGGTTAACCATTGATGGTTAATAATTACGAAAAACACTAAAGATAAATGGAAAAAAAATTTTTTTTTTCTTTTGAAAGAAGAAAATTGTTTCATCTATTTTCAAGAATATTTTCCAAGATAATTATGACCTGTTGACATTATTGTAATTATATTTAATATTCATGGCTTTGATTATAACAAATATTCCAACGTGATGCAACTGTAGAAGTCTCTGTTGCGTATAACTTATTTTAGGGCCCTGATGCATGAATGTTGAATAATGTAATACCTACAAGATAATTCCACGTGTATTCCATTAATCTAATCGTCAAAGCGTGTATGCTCTCCTTTTCCTATGACAATCAAAAGTGTCATGAATTTTGACTTACTTTAGCATCCATAATCCATGTCGATGACGCATAAAAATATGTATAAATTAAAATCCCCGACTAATCTTACTCATTTTTTAAATAAATTTAATAAAGGAAAAGGATTCATACCCAAATACCAATGCCAAAAGTTGGGCTCATCAAGTTACGTGTATAGGTAGATATCCCTATGGGTCGGCTGGCTCAAGATTCGACTCGGATCGAATCTATGGGCTTCGGCTCAAAATTTTTGGAACCGTCCCTTGCTAGACGGGATGGGCTTCGAACCATGGACATGGTGGGTTCTGACTATAAGCCTATTTGAATTGAAATTATTGCAACGTGGGACTGCAGTGATATGTTAAAAGAGACTATAAAAGAAAAAAAAAAAAAAAAAGACTCAAATGGGATTGTTTTCTTAGCGGAATTATCTATAAAAATAATCATATATGTTTTTCAATTATATTTATTTTATATATTATTATTAACAATACATTAACTATCTATTCACTTTATTATATTTGCAATTCTATTACAATCTTACTCTTTATAAATAACTATCAAGACATTTATAATAACGATTCCATGAGAAATTCTTATTGTATAAAATAATGAATAGTCATTTTTTACTCAACTCTACGAGTGACTTTTCAATATCGAAATTGTCTTTTTTTTAGTATTTCCATTTAAATAAAAAAAATTAAGAAAGAAAGATCCTTTACAGATTATAAGTAATTTCTATTTATATTTCTTATTTTTATAATCAATAATTTATGTATTATTTTACATTTCTTTTCTTTTTCAGGGAACTTGTGTGGATCTGCACAGATCTGAATGATTAAACCAACCAAAACCTTTACACCTATGTGAATCCATCCATGGGCGGAATCCACCGAATCCATATCGGCGACCTGACGAATCGGTGCTTTGGGACATGGGTTAAACCCCCACCCATGGGAATGTGTCCATTTAGTAGGTGTAATAATTTCCAGCAAAAAAAAAAAAAAAAAAGAAAAAAAATCTATAACATTAGGCAACCTATAAACATTTTTCTTCAAATGAAAACATTTAAACCAGACATCTAACAACGACATAAAGTTGGTAAAAATCTTCCAATCATTAAATCCTTCAACAACCAAAAATCTGATGTCATTTTCCTAAATCCAAGCACCTTGCTTCCAGTAGCGTTGTGTTCTTTTCCAAATCCACCTTGAACAAAGCCCGATCCATGAGTTCTATTTTGGGCTGTGTGTATTCTTGTGGCCCAAACTCTTAATTTTTATGCGATTAACTATGGTCTAAATTTTAGCCCACACAATTCAGTTCTGTTGTATTGTATTATGTCACTCGAAATCTTGAAAAGTGCACCATTCAAGTTTTGCTCTATTAAAGAAAGTTGGATAGACACGCAAAATTTAATAGAGCAAACTCTAATAGCCCGTTACTATTCTTGCGGTTATCAGTTAAGGAGAATAATAGTTTATAATAAATAATTATTACGTAAAATGATGAATTCATATCTTCTTATTATCCTTGAAATATAGTTTATTTTTTAATTTTATCATAAATATCTCTATTTTAAAAATATCATTTATATAATTATTCTCTTCTTATAATAAAGACAAAAGGATATTATAGATATTTTACCTTTTGCTCTAATAATTACTTTTATTTTTGGTATCAAATAAATGTTGTAATAGCTATTACAATCTTATTACATTCTTGTTATATTGGAATTCAATTCTCCTATGATTCATTACGTCTTGTTCTATCACAGTCGTCGCAAAGGTAGCATATCATTGAATTTTATTAATACTCTATACACTGTTTAGGACTATTAGATTGTTTCTTCCATGTTAAAACTTAGAGCAAACAGTATTAATAAGGCAATAAAAATAGTTATGCAAATTTTGATTAGATATTAAATTAACCATTTTAAAGTACATGTACCAAATTAAATTTTTGTTTCTCTCTATTTATTTACATTGCTTGCTTATTTCTTTTATTTTTCTTACCTTTTCTTGTTCCAATGATTCACGTATAGCAATATTGCCTATTGCATCGCGTTAAATAGATTAAGTAACGCTTAGCCCCGCACATCACCAAGTATTGATGAAAGTGGAAAGTGGCAAATATTGACGTTGGGAGGCTAAACATTACCTAGGAATCCATCCTATTGATGGTTCTTAATGCAAAAACTTATGTCAAGAAACCCGTCAATACCAATAAAGGGGTTCTTTATATTTTTTATTTTATGGTAAAGTTTTTTATAATAGTATTTTTTTTAATCATACAGATGAGAAACAAATAATTTTATTCATAAAAAAATTAAATTGATCAAATATAGATAAATAAATTACAAACAAATATATATAAATGAGAAATAGACTATCCAAAAAAATCCCTTAAATGATAAGCGATTCACTTTTAAATCTCGACACTACTTTAATATAACTAAATCATCCGCCCAAAACTATGTCGGAGCAACTTCAATCATAAACTAATTCTAGCAACTACAAATAATCTGGAATAACAACCACCCAATAGTCAAAACTTTTTTTATTTATTCTTAATATATTCAATCCTATTTCTAAATCTTCAATATAAAAATACCGCAACACAGTTACCATAGATTTTGCACTGATCTATATTGAATATCTACGATATGACATCAAGTAAGATCTAGCTTGCTATAGTGTTGGATTGATAGCGAATTTGGAAATAAGGTCTTTGATATTGAAAAATGATCAGATTAATTTTTTTATTTTCAATCGGTTAATCATGAAAATAATACATGAATTTTCACAAAAAGAATAATTAGGTATCTAAAGTTTAGTTTTGAATAATTTGGTACCTAAGAAAAGTTTTTATTTATTTTTTTTCATACTTGAAGTCTGGTTTTAACAATTTTGGTATCTAAATAAAATTTTCGTTAACTTTTTTCATATCTGAAATAAGTGAAATGAGATATAAAAAAGTTCATGAAAAATTTGTTCAGATACTAAATTATTTAAAACAAAACTTTAGGTACTTAATTATTCTTTTTACGAAAGTTTGGATACTATTTTGTCATTGTCTCTTTTTTGGTGTGTTAGATAGATGGATTTCTCCTAATTCAATCTAGCTTTTATGCAGCAAACTACTTATTTAGATCTCGTATCTATTTAAAACCATAAGCTATTTTGTCAATTGTGTATCATTGATTCAAATTAAAATCCAGTTCATCTTTAATGTTGATGCATAAAATCCATTATTAATTCTATCCATATTCAATTTATATTTAGTTTCATGAAAACTTGAAAAAATGCATAAAATACCTTATTATTTATTCAATATTGAATCCTTCTAACTAAAATCCATAATAATTCAAAATACATAGTAAACCAAGTTCCTATCACTAGCTATACCGAATCTCACAACAAGGGAAATGGACTAAGATACCCCACCTATTTTGTTACATGTCCACTTTTAGTTATGCCTTGAGGTCTAATGTCCTTGCTATCACAGTCCTAGGCTTTTCGCTAGCACAATGAAACCGTTCGACGCTTACTGTTTTACTTTAGTAGTAGTAAGCAAGCCTAACGCAGCAATATTCGGCTAACGACCAGTCTTAATATCTGTAAGCAATACACGCAGGCAACAGTAAATAACCAACAATAAGTAAAAAGGGATGTTGACAAGAATCAATTTGAAAAGTATCACATTTTATTAATATCTCATGTATAGGCAACAGTAAAATATGTGTGGGGGTTTGTGTAAAATGGGATATCATTGACTGTAGGCAGTCAATCGGTGAGTAAGAACTTCTATCTAGAAGAGTACTCACATCCACACAAAGAGCTTTACTAGCTTTTATGGTTCCGATAAGAGGAGACATTAAAATTGGTAAGGAGGTAACACCAAAATTAAAAATAAATAAAAATATTTACAATAATCCCCTTATATACTCCTAATATAAACAAGATTGTCACACCCTCCTCATTTAATCTATTGACGTCCTTGGCAAGGTGTGCCAGAGCTTAACTTTGATCCTTGAATCTTCCTTGCTTTAACTATTCTCCTCTCAGCTCGAGACATAAGATCTTCTTCTATCTCTCAGCTGTTATCTTCTTCTCCATGATCTTTCCGCTTCACTGAGTATTCAGTATGTACTGCTCCAGTGGTTGGATCTTTGATACTTCGTTTAGTAAGGATGTCTTCGATGGCTTCTCTGACGTTGAAGTTGAACTTGATATTCGGCCGCTTTGACTCATTGCGCTTTAGGTCTTCCATGTCAGGGTAGTTTGGCTTCGAAACACTTACATGAAAGACATGATGGAATTTCAACCATTTACGTGGCTCCACTTTGTAGGCGGCTTTTCCAATCTTGGCAATAATGGGAACTGGACCAACATACTTCTGCATAAGTCTTTTGTCTTTATGCTTTAACGATCTGATCTGGCTTGGAAAATGGTTGATGAGGAGTTGATCTCCAACATTGAATTCTTTGGGTTTGTGCTTCTCATCTGCCCATTTCTTCATGCATTTGGAAGCCCATTTGAAGATAGGCTTTAGCAACTTTAGATTTCTGCTTTCAATCCTTTGCAAACATATAAGCACTTTGACATTTCCCAATATACGGCACTGCTACTGTGTGAGGCAACAGTGGTTACTAACCCATAACAATTTCCATAAGGCTCTTGTTGGAGGAAGAGCTCCGCTAGATGTTGATACAGAACTGGGCAATATCAAGCAAATCCACCCAATTCGTCTGGTTGGCACTAACAAAGTGTCGCAAATACTCCTCCAGCATCCCATTAAACCGCTCTGTTTGTCAATCACTTTGAGGATAGTGGCTGGAGGACATATTGAGTTTGAACCCTAAAATGCTGAACAATTCGGTCCATAACTTCCTTGTAAATCTGGCATCCCGATCACTCACAATGTTTTGAAGTACACCCCAAAACTTCATAACATGCTTGAAGAAAAGCTGGGCAGTCTCTGTAGCATTCGAACTTTTCGTAGTTAGAATGAAGGCGGTATACTTTGAAAATCTGTCTACCACAATCAAGATGAATGAGAGTTTACCCACTTTAGGTAGACAAGTGATGAAATCCACAGAGACACTCTCCCATGGGCGAGAAGGCACTAGAAGGGGCTCCAACAGCCCTATAGGTTTCTACCTCTTGATCTTGTCCTACTGATGAGTTAAGCACATTCTGGTATAGTTCATCACATCTTCCTTTATATTCGGCCAATGATAACTCTGCTTCAACAAGCTCATCATCCTCTGCCAACTGGGATGACTAGCCTACAATGTATCATGGCACTCCCTCATGAGTGCCTTCCTTAAGTTTCCTACCTTGGGAATATACAGGCTTCGACCTTTGGTATAGATCAAATCACCTTCAACCCAAAATCTGCGAGTCTTACCCTCATCAATCAACTTCTTTAAGTTCTTGGCCAATAGGTCTTGGCCTAAGTGTTCTTTGATCTGTTCTCAAATAGTACCGACAACTCGACTGGCAGACTGTTGGGTTATCTCAGCTAAATATGCTCTTCTATTCATAGCATCTGCCACCTGATTTGTATGCCCACTACGATACACAGTCTCCATATCAAACTCTGCAAGGAATTCCTGCCATCTCGCCTACTTAGTTAACAGTTTCAATTGAGTAAGAATATGGCTGGCAGTAGAATTATCGATTCTCACAAGGAACTTCGACCCCAATAAGTAATGTTTTCACGTTCTGAGGCAGTGCACAATAGCTAGCAAGCACTCTTCAACCTGATGCATCAATCTCCATGGCCCCTTATCATACATGTTTATTGTCATTCTCGACCTCTTGCACATCCAGGGCCAAATGTATATTGCCCCCATATCCCTGCTAACTTACCACTCTTACCCTCTCCTACTTAACCCTCTTCTGTAGTACCTACCCATCACATGCATAGCTGTTCCAACTCTAGAATCTCTAAATGCTATGCTATCCTTAATCTTCATATAAATTCCTCAATCACATAATCCTGTCACTGTACTTCTGCTTTTCGTGGCCTTATATGGGCAGTCCAATGAGAGAATAATGCGACTCCCTCCTCAAAAATAAAACTTAGACTCTTGTTCCTCCACAACCACAAACATGTTATAGGAAGCACTTGGAAATTTCACCTCAAATACAATGCTAAAGGACAGGTCAAGCTCCTTGAAGCATGTCTTGTCACCCAAGGATTTACTCAACGTGAGAACAATGACTACTTTGAGACCTTTAGTCCTATTATCAAGCCTACCACCATTCGCTTCATCTTATCCTAAGCTATCTCCTCTCATTGTGATATTCGTCAATTAGATGTTACGAATGCCTTCCTTCATGGTTATCTCACTAAAACAATATTTATGAAACAACCTCTTGGTTTTATTCATTATCGCAACCCTCATTATGTGTATTAACTGAATAAGTCATTCTATGGCCTAAAGAAAGCTCCTTGAGCATGGCTCCATTGCTTTAGCAGTTTCTTGCTACACTTAAGGTTTCACTAGAGTAAGGCCGACACGTCAATGTTTATTCTCACTAAAGGTCTTCACACACTAGTCCTTCTTCTTTATGTGGATAACATCATCTTCATTGGTAGCATCACATAACTTCTTAACCACTATATTTTGTCCTCTTACACCAATTTACCATGAAAGGCTTTGGTCTCATGCACTTCTTCCTTGGTATTCGAGTCACTTATACAACTCAAGGTATACACTTGTGTTAATCTCAGCTCGTCTCTAACCTTCTCAAGCATGATAACATGCATCTATCTAAACCAATTAAAACACCTATGTCCCCTAGGACTCATCTTAGTGCCCTTGGTTCTCCATCTTTGCCAAACCTACTGCTTACCGTTATATCATGGGTACACTACAGTACCTCACAATTACCCACTTAGACATCAACTTTGTGATCAATCAGTTAAGTCAATACATGAATCTTACCATTAATCACATGTAAGCAAAAAAACGTATACTTCACTATCTTTAAGGCATATTTACATTGGGGCTTCCAATCAACCACATATCTTGCACTACTCTGACTATCTTGGCTGATGTTGATTAGGTTGGATGCTCGGATACTCGTTGATCGACCATAGGTTTTGCCATCTATATGGGTTGTGACCTCATTTCTTGGCGATCTAAGAAACAGTCAATAGTCTCATGTAGCTCTACTGAGGCATAATATGGTGCTCTTACCTTTGCATTCATTGAATCTACTTAGATCTACCACCTTGCTTGAGAAGTTAGAGTTCCCATCCAATGTCCCACTGTAATTTGTTGTGAAAATCTTGGTGCAGTTTATTTATTAGCTAATCGAGTTCATCATTATCTAACCAAGCATGTTGATATTGATTACCACTTTGTTCAAGAAATGGTTGCCATTGGTCAGATTCATGTCTATTACGTACCTACATGTTTCCAGTATGCTAACATCCTTACTAATAACCTCTCCACATATGCTTTTCTTGATCATTGTTCCAATCTCACGCTGACTCATGCATCATGAGATTGAGGAGACGTATTATGTATCATCCCTACACTATATAATGATATTGTAAAAATATAAACATTATCAATAAAATCACTATTTGCTAAAATTGTTCCAAAATGAAGTTTCAATAAATAATGCTTTATTCATCTCTAATACATAAACCAAAAACTGGAAAAAAAAAAAAATTTAGATTGCTACATAGAAAACATAAATTGCTTTAAAGAGGAAAAAAAAAACATAATATTTAGAAATTTTTTCCTTTAATCATATCAATATTTTTAACCCATTACACTTTTCTTGTCCCTCTTCATTTGTTTTCAGAGCACTTGCTAGGGATAGAAAGAGCTTTCAATGAGGAGAACTTATACAAATGAAGTTCGTGAATGGACATACTAATGGTTTGATACCATATATAACAAAAAACTTTAATATCACGTTTGGTACGCTAGAATGATTTGGAATGGAATGGTTTGGATGGAATTAAATGGGTTGGATTGGAATGGAATGGGTTCCATAATGATAAATCTATTCCTATGTTTGGAAGTATGCATGGAATGGAATGACTATATGATATATTTGTAAGAAATGTCTCTAGTAATAAATGCATGTTATGAATATGCAATAGGATAAAAAGTAATTATATTGCATTAATTAATAAATTTGGAATTGAATCGCGATTCCACCTTTGAATCGAATTCCTTTCAAAGCTGGAATCGTTGATTCCAAGGATGATTCTAGCTTCTAAAGTTGCATCCAAATATGAGAAATGGAATAGAATCCAGAATCACAGATTCCATTCCTAGTCTATTCCTGCATACCAAACATGATATATGATATTAAGTTACTAAATTTTCTCTCTTTTAAATCCTTCACATAATCTATATATTTCTTATGCAAAACTTTTGTATCTTTACATTTGTATCCTAATAATTTCCTATTCGAATGTGAGTCTTTATGATGGGTTCAGGTCTTACTCCCGTCAATTATAATCCTTGTGATCTTATTAAGAGCTTGTCGAATTGATTTTATTAAATCTACTTTATGAGTGACTTGCTGCCTACTTGCTCACCTTATACCATGGGGGTTTCACACACAGTCACTACCATAAAGCTCTTCTTTCCACATGAAGGGGCTAACCATAAGAGTACTCACAAATTCAACAACGATTTTATCTTTCGATATATGTTCTCTATCTAGCCATAGTCTATCGAGCGTCATATCCGTTTAATGGGCTAGTTGGCCCCTGAGAAACCTCTTCAAACACTTCGACCCAAGAACTCCATAAGCCCAGGAGGGCCTTGGTCTCCATGAGGACCGAAGTCCCATACGACCTTAGTTGCGACTCTACATATGGAGGTTCGGACAACTTACTCCATATTCTTACCTCCTTGGGAAAGTAAACACCAGTCTGGCTACCCTCCATGAATAATCATATCAACCACCTCGGGTCTAGGCCTTCTATTAGATTTAGGGATATACCACGTGGCCATCAAATATTCTATAAACCCTTATTTAGGTATGGCCATCCCTTACAACTAAACTCACGCACCAAATGCATGATCATTTTGATAGAATCCAATTCTATATCTTTTTAGCTTACTTATTTCTCTCAACCCCACCACCAACTTAAGTTTCGGAGTGGTTGTGCTAGACAACCCCTAGGCATACCACTAACCTATTTTGTGTATTTAGGTCCACAATGCTCTTGCATCCCACTTTACTAGCGATTTAACACTTGCAACATACGTTATATATTTTACATATGATTTCGTGATAAAATGAAATTCTTAAGTTGCATTTAATACATTAGATTTCCTTCATTTTAAGTAAATTGTATTTCTTAGGTACGATTTTTGTATGACTTTTAGCGGTGTAATTTTATTTTGTAAAGTTGGTTGATGTTTTACGTTTTGACAAGCGTCGTGAATCTAGTTCCTCCATATGTGAAAATTCTGTGTCTACGCGAAAGATGCACACACATTCGTCACCCTTTTGTTCTCACACGTCTATACATTTCACATTTAGTCATCACCACGCGTCAATTCATATTCGATATCCTCAATCGTCATTTGCCGCTACCGTCACTTATAAATCCACAATTACAAACCGACACGCAAGTAAAGCAACAAACCTTATAAAAACAGTTAAAATCTGTAACCCCACAGTATAGATATAAAGTGCAAAGATGGAAAATAAGGAAGAAAAAGTCTCAAGCAATGGAGGAGAGCAGAAACAAGAAGTGCCATTAATGGCACTAAATCATGTTTCAAGATTGTGTAGGTCTGTGAAGGATTCTATTGAATTTTACACGAAAGTATGGTTTGTATGATAGAGAGACCACAAGCTTTTGATTTTGATGGTGCTTGGCTGTTTAATTATGGGGTAGGGATTCACTTGGTCCAATCCAAGGAAGAGGATAGGTTGCCCGATAAGACGGAAAGTTTGGATCCTATGGATAATCACATCTCCTTTCAGGTACACGTAATACATTATTTCGTTTATTCTTACTATAGGAATATGCATTGCTATAGGCATAATTCAGTATAAATTGGAGATATTTTATTTGATTAACTTTAGGAAATGTTGAAAGCTAATACGAAATCATCCCAAAATATGTTAGACTTTTATTTTTATATTAGATAGAAATTATATATATATTTTTTGACTCGTTTAATCTTTACTTTTATATTAAATAAAAATTACATTTTTACATTATATATTTATACGTGACATATTATAACATAAGACTTACCTCTTAAGCTTCTAAAGAAATTCAAGTTCAACCCGTTTAAATAAATAAAACATAATATTATCCACAATTTTAACTCATTTAAGGAATATCCTTCATGGGTAATCCTCAAAATAATGCTTAACCATGAGACATCACCTTTTATTTTTCGCAATTTCCTACTACATGATTCTCTCTATTTAGGCCAATGCATCATCTTCCGACATTTTAAGAAATTTTATACGTTGACTATGAATAAAAAAACAACATGCAGTGTGGAGACATGGAAGCTCTGGTTCAGAAACTAGAGGACCACGGTATAAAGTATCTAAAGAGGACAGTCGAAGACGATGAAAATAGGGCCAAGATCGATCAACTGTTTTTCAAAGACCCAGATGGTTTCATGATTGAAATCTGTAACTGTGAGAATCTGAAACTTGTACCTCGAGGCTCCTTGGGCAAAATTAAGCTTCCTTCTGATCGACACAACCCACCCATTGAACTCAACAAAAAAGGGGAAAATGATGGTAATGAGGCTGGCAACGATTCATCCGCTCATTAGGGTTCAAGTTTTATTTTGTTGATTTTACTTGTGACTTTCAATAGGAGAGAATTCAGCTTAGCTTCGTTTGGCTCGTATCGATGGACATCGAATCAAATACTTATTAGTTTCGTAATAGCCCAAATTGTACTAATTTTTCATTGTAATCAGCATGATTTGTAGGAGACTCTTTTATTAGATAGGTAAGAGTTACTCTTGCGTTATTATACCACTACAGAATTGCTTGGATCGTATAGTTCGGCTAAACACGAATCTAGATATATCATTCCGGCCAAGGGTGAGCTAAGGTTTTCTAAACTTGTATAAAATATACAACTAACTACTTGGAGTTGTGAAATTGATCAATTTAATTGTTTAATTTTGAAGTTGGAACTTGATCAATTTAACAAATTTAATACCTTTTGAACTTGAACTTGACAAATTTAATACCTAGAAGAACTTTTCATGTACATTAATAGTATCTTCATCAAGTTTTTTCATGTATTAAATTTATTAATTTCAAAGTTTTTTAGGTATTAAATTGATTATTTTTAAATTTTAGACACTAATTACATATTTTATCAAAATTTTAAAATTATTCATATGGAAAAATTTCTAGCTCTTATTATAGATTGTTCCACATTAATATCGCATATTATACTATCAGATAATAAATAAAAATGGTATATTATTCTGGCCTTCATTTAAAACTTTTAGTATTAGAGTGATACTCCTTAATTTTTTGACAACTACATCAAACATTGGACTTCTAATAAGTTGTATTAATACACTACGACTTCTGGGCAACTTTTTTAAATTGTATAGAAACTTCTAAAACTTTTTATGTAGGAGAGAGCATATACTGTGTATGAGTGCTTTAAAAAGCATGGTTTAACGATGTAGTTGTAACGTCTTGAAATTCTGCTAATTAAAATATTATCCGCTTTGATCACACATCACATGATTTTATCCTATTAGTGCTAGCTCTTCTCAGAGGGTCACCCATTTTGGGATTGCTCTGCCCAAAATATGCTTAATTTTGGAGTTTCAATGAACTCCAAGCCGTTACACTAAAAAGACACTTCTGTAATTAGAGTTCCATCATCTATATGTGAGAGGTATTACATACTCTTTTACTGATAAAACTGACGTCCTTATCAATTTCATTATATAGGTCTAAAACTACACCAGGCAAGGAGACTCCTTCACTTTCGACTGGTGAACTGCTATGATACAACTTGTAATGCTTCGAAACTCTATCCACTGACATATTATTCGTTTTAGCCAAATACGGCATGATTTTATCCTTCGGTGCCAATGCTTTCTAGGAGGTCACCCATATTGAAATTGCTCTACTCAGAGTACACTTAACTTTAAAGTTCTAACGAACTCCAAGTCATTATACCACCTCTGTGATTAGAGTTTTTCCATCTATATTAGAGAGGTATTTTAATAATTACGAGAGTTCATGTAAATTATCAATAAACAATTTTAATGAACAATTATACACCCATTCCCATCTTCTTATGCATAACCACAATCATTATACATCTACATGCAATCTCGACCGAAAAGAAAAGAGAGGGAAAAAAATACATACCAAAAGTAGATGAACATATTCTCATTAGACGTGAGGAAATCCTTTCTTTCTTTCTTTCTTGACAAAGGGAATCAAAAGTTGAAGTAATCTCTTTTAGAGTAAAGGAAGAACAAACCTTCTTTCTCCTTATATGTTATGATAATGCACTATTTATTTATTTATTTGCAAACGTGTATCTATTTGTTTTGTATTTTATATACATATATTAAATACATGTAGAATTATTATACACCTATGGTTGAATAAAATCTAAGTTAGACGAAACAAATGAGCTTTTAAATAATTTCGATTATGCTAAATACTATATTATATGCAGTATGGATAATTAACTTACTCAAAAATAAAATTATTAATGATTTACAAAATAATTAACATACATATGGCATGATTGGAATAATGAAGGAAGAGATAATGTAATGGTGATCTTTATAAAAAATTACTCTATTGTAGCAACAGTCACTGGCTTATTTGATTGGATTTAAAATTACAAAAGTAAGAAATATATGGATAGTAATGTTAGAATCTTCGTGTCCTTTTGAAACCTTAGCCAACAAACCATAACAAATCTCAGCCCTAACTATTACTTCAGATAAATTACACATCAATCACAATTCATTGTACATAACCAAACCATTAATATTGATTCGATTCAAAATGGTTTAATTAATTGTAGATTCGATAAATGTGGTAAGAGGTTTTGATGGGAATTTGACCTTGTTAATGTTGAACTTATATATTTAATGTGGATTTTGATGAGACAATATGGTGCACAATTAACTATTCAATTATGGTAAACTGCACTTAATTAGTCAAACATATATATTTGTGTGTATATTGTGCATCTTTGAGGAGTTTTTGCAGGTTTTTAGTAAGAACAGCTTTCATTGAGGGTCATGTCGAGAGTTAGATAGCTTCACTTACCAAGGTGTGACAAACTCAAGACCGATGCTCACCAAGCCAAAAATGCACAGACATTAATCGAAGGTCATGTCGAGGGGTCAACGAGTCAATTAGTCAAGGCATGATAGAATTTAAGGCTAAAGCTCGATAAGTTCAATAATGCAAAGTCAATGGTCGAAGGGTTCGTTGATGGCTTGATAGGCCTACTAGTTAGGGCATGACAAGTTCAAGACTAAGACTCAATAAGTTTAAAAAATGCACAGCCTTGGTTGAGGGTTCGTCAAGGGATCGACAAGTCTATTGTTCAAAGCATGATGAGTTCAGAGTCTAAGACTCGACAAGACCAAAGAAGCCTAGTATTATTCGAGGGTAAATTTGACATGTGACACATTGAGGGATGAAAATTTTGAATTTAAGACATGATGGAATCCAAGTGAGCAAAGACTTTCCAAGGAAAAAATGAGGTGCGGCATTTTAAGGCATGACAAGTATTAGGATGCGACAATTTAAATACCGGAGCCGATGTGGCAAAAAGAGTCGTTGAAGCGCATTTAATGCTTAATGATTTAAAGATGTAATCCCTAATAGATATTTGAATTTTTGATATATTATGTCCTTGGGAGATTCATAAAGAGAAGTGCGAAAAGAGCTTTTGCTTTCGGATAAACAAATTATTAATTTTCTTATTCTCTTATTCATTAATTTGTATATCTTAGAAAAGAGAGAGATAAATATTATAGTGCTTTGTTCTTATATTTGTTATTTATCAAAGAGTATCTAGAGAGAGAAAGGAAATACTTTATTTCCTAAAGTGTTGTATTAGCGGTGTATTGCTCAGCTTGAGCATAATTATTTGCGGTGATTAATAAATGGTGGTAAAGTCCTCGATTGGAGGCATTGGTGGATCGTGGAGAGTAAGAAGTTAACGAACTTCATGCTAAATCTGAACTAAAATTTTCTATCCCTATGTCTTTACTTTCTTATATTATAAATTTGTTGTGTATTATTTGCTACAATTAAAGTCAAAATTGATATGTTGCATTATAAATTTGTTGTGTATTATTTGCTACAATTACAATGCATTTTCACTTTGTCATTTGGTATCAGGGCCTCGTCTTTATTTGTTTTGCACTTAATCGGATATAGAACAAAGATCATGGCGTCAAATGCACTAGGGTTTCTATAGGGACAAGCTATAAATAGACCACCGCTTCTAAGTAGGGTAAATACCCATAGTGGAAGTACGGAATGAAAATTTTCCTTAAAGCTAAAAATAGATTAATTTGAAATATTATAGAAAATGGACATTTAAAAATAGAACGAAAAGAAGAAAATGATTACAATGAAGAAGACTGAAAACAAATATTTAAATGAAATTACTATGAATATATTGCATTGTGCTTTGAGTGAAAGCTATTTTAATAGAATATGGATATATAATTCTGCTAAAGAAATATGAGATGAACTATAAAAGACTTATGAAGGAACTTATAGAGTTAGAGATACAAAAATAAGTCTTTTATGTGGATAATTCGAAAATTTCAAAATGCTTCCTAATGAATCTATAGATAAAATGCATAACAGATTCATTAATATCATAAACCCCTTGAGTATACTTGGGAACAATTTTATTAACTTGGAAATAAATTCTAAACTTCTCAAGTCACTATCCGAAATTAGGAAGCGAAAAGAATTGCCATAGAAGAAGCACGAGACTTAAGTGCTATGAGCAAGGAAGAACTCCTTTAAGTGCTCAAAATGCATGAGCTCGTCAAAAGGCAATGACAGGAATATAAAAAAAAGGCTATTGCCTTAAAAGCCACAAGTCAAGATTCTAGCGGTGGTGATGATAATGAGAATAAGGATCTTGTCTTGATTGCTAGAAAGCGCAAAAAGTTTATGAAGCCTAGCAACAAGTCAAAGAGAGTAGAAGATGGCAGCAACTCATCTAGGCACAAAAAGAAGGATGTGATAACTTAATTTAAATGCAACAAACCAGGATACATTTAGTACTATCCACTGTTCAAAAAGGCTTCATGGGGACTCATAAAAAAACACTCATAGCCACTTGGAGCGATAATAACTCAAGTGACTCAGATGAAAATGTGTACTTTATGGCACTAAATGATGAGGTAAATCCCCCCTCTTCTCCTCCTTATGCTGAGTTGTATGCCATGTATGATAAAGAATACTGTAAGTTAGAAAAAGTAAGAAAAAGAATCGCATGCTTAAATCTTTAATGATGGATGTAGGAGAAGAGCTAGAAAGTTTTCAAATCAAGCATAAGGAAATTAAATCATAAAATAATAAGCTACATGATGAAATAAATATATTGAAACTAAAAAAATGAAAAGATGAACAATAAGTGTTAGAAGTTGAAAAACAAAAATAATGAATTGAAGAAAATATGGGAAAAAAAAAAAGAATTGAAGGAAATTAATGAAAAATTAACAATGGAAAATGATTTGCTAGATATGAATTTAAAACATTAAATAATAATGATGATGTTGCTTGTGCCAGTAATAGTAGTGATGAAATCTTAAAAGAGCTAGAAGAATTAAAAAATGAAAATATTTTACTAAAAGCTAGTTTAGATGATTCACAAACAACTATAGCCAAGTTTACAAATGATAAAGAAAATTTGAACACACTTCTTGGAAATCAAAGGTTTGATTCAAATAAATACAGAATTAGCTATAGTAAAAAAGGTAATTACAAGTCCCATAAAACTTATTTTTGTAAAAGCCACCCATGGGACAAGCAGTTACGATGGCAAATCTAATCATATTACACATAATTGTGCAACAAGTAAAACAATGCATTTAAATCACAGAAGCAAGTTGGATTGGGTTTCTAAGAGAGAGGATCTCGCCTAACTAAAAAGGATCCAAACTCAAATGGATACCAAAAAAATAATACTCTATCTTGTAGGGATCTGCAAGTGAGAACAACAAATGGTACTTGGATAGTGGTTGCTCTAAACATATGACTGGAGACGCATCCAAGTCTACATCTCTAGACTTAAAAGATCAAAGGAGTATTACCTTTAGAGATAATCGAAAATCAATCGTTCTTGGTGAATGGAGCAATCTCGTAAATAAGGATTTATTTATTAAAAATGTACTGCTTATTAATGATCTAGAACATAACTTACTTAATGTAACTCAATTGTGTGATAATGTTTTTAAAGTAATATTTCTTGCCAATAAAGATTCTATTAAAAGAATTGACAATAACCAAGCGTATTTTGAAAGATATAGACAAAGAAATATTTATACAATCAATTTAGATGATTTTAAATCATCAAATGAAACTTATTTATATTCACAAAATGATAATAATTGGCTATGGCATAAAAAATTAGGATATGCTAGCATGGATGTAATTTTAAACTTTGTTAAAAAGAATCTTGTCAAAGATTTACCAAAAATAAATTTTCAAAAGGACAAGATTTTCAAGCATGTCAATAAGAAAAGCAAACTAAGACTTCTTTTAAGTCTAAGAATGCTACTTCCATTTCTAGGTTATTAAAATTATTGCATATGGACTTATTTGGTCATACTCAAACTTAAGTTTAGGAGGCAAAAAATATACCTTGGTTATTGTTGATAATTTCACTGGATATACCTAGATTTTCTTCCTTACGTCTAAAGACGAAACAAATAATATCTTTTTTAGATATTATAAGAAAGTCGAAAATGAGAAAGGTCTTAGCATCGTATCTATTCGAAGTAATCATGGGGGAGAATTTAAAAATTATAAAATGGATGATTTTTATAGTAAATATGACATTGAACATACTTTTTCAGCACCTAGAACTTTACAACAAAATGATGTAGCTGAAAGGAAAAATAGAACTCTAATTGAAATTGCTAAAACTATGTTGTGTGAAAACAATTTATCAAAATATGTTTGAGCTAAAACTGTAAATACTACTTACTATATATCAAATAGAGTTTTTATAAGAGCAATTCTTAAGAAAACTCCCTATGAGCTTTGGAAAGGAAAGATATCTAATATATCTTATTTTCATTCATTGGACACTTAATGTTACATCTTAAATAATAGAAAAGAATAATTGAAAATTTTTTATGCTAAAAGTGATGAAGGAATCTTTCTAGGTGATTCCTTGACTAGTAAAGCATATAAAGTGTTCAATAAAAGAACTTTAGCTATTGAAGAATCTATACATGTTGCTTTTGATGATTTTTTTACCTTAATTATGCTCAAATGATAATGTGGATGTTGTTTGTGCTAATTTGAATAAATTCCCTCTTGAAAATAACAATAAAGAAGATAATGAACATAAAATGGATGTTGTGCATAAATATGCTAATTATGATCTCCCTAAAGAAGAGAAATATGCATGATTACATCTAAAAGATCTAATTATTGGTGAACCTTCTAATATAGTACAAACAAGATCATCCTTAAGAAATATAAGTAATCTTGTTTTTCTATCTCAAACCGAGCCTAAAAATATTGAATAAGCCTTAAAAGATGATTTTTGGATGCATGCTATACAAGAAGAGTTAAACCAGTTCACAAGAAATGATATTTGGAAATTGGTTCCTAGACCTGATAGTAGATAAGTTATTGGAATCAGATGGGTTTATAGAAACAAACTTGATGAATATAGAATAATAACAAGACATAAAGCTAGATTAGTTGCTAAAGGTTATAATTAAGAAGAAGGCATAGATTTTGATGAGACTTTTATTTCGGTTGCTAAACTAGAATCTATAAGAACGCTTTTGGCATTTACTGCATTTAAGAATTTACTGTTTTTCAAATGGATGTCTAAAGTGCTTTCTTAAACGATTTTATAAAAGAAGAAGACTATGTAAAGTAACCACCTGGTTTTGAAAATAATGAATTCCTCAACCATGTTTTTAAATTAAATAAAGCTCTTTTATGGACTAAAGCAAGCTCCCATAGCTTGGTATAAAAGACATAGTAGCTTCCTATTAAACAATGGATTTTCTAGAGGAAAAATTGATACAACTTTGTTTATCAAAAATCACATGTTACATATATTGGTTGTGCAAATCTATATGGATGACATTGTGTTTATAGCTCCTAATATAAGTCTTATAAATGAATCTGTTAAGTGCATGAAGAAGGATTTGAACTGAGCATGATGGGAGAACTCAATTATTTTTAGATCTTCAAATAAAATAATTTGAAAATGGAATATTCATCAATTAGTCTAAATATACCAAAGATTTGTTGAAAAGGTTTAAAATAGATAATTGCAAAAAAAGACCTACACTTATGCGTACAAGTATAAAACTTGATAAAGATGAAAATGGGAAAAATGTTTATGAAAAGTTTTATCGAGGCATGATAGACAGTTTTTTTTATATTTAACAGCTTCCAGACCTAATATCATGTTCTTGGTGTGTGTATGTACACAATTTTAATCTTACCTAAAAAAATCACACTTGAATGCAGTAAAATACATATTCAAGTATATTGTAGGCACAATTGAAATTGGTTTATGATATCTGAAATTTACTTTTTTTGATCTAGTTAGACACTTTAATTCTGACTTTGCTGGATGCAAAGTAGATTGGAAAAGCACAAGCGACATATGCCACTTTCTTAAAAATTCCCTAATATATTGGCATTCAAAGAAGCAAGATTTGGTTGCGCTTTTAAATGCTGAAACCAAATATATAGCTGTTGGTAGTTGCTGTGCACAAATTTTATAGATGGAACAAACTTTGCTTGATTATGGTCTTAAATATGAAATTGTAACATAAGTGTTATAAATTTAACAAAAAATCCAATCCAACAGTCAAGGACCAAGCATATTGAAATTAGACATCATTTCATTAGAGATCATGTTATAAATAGAGATATCAGCTTGGAATTTGTTCATACAAACAATCAGATTATTGATATTTTTACAAAACCTTTGAGTGAAGATCGTTTTTGCATATTACGAAGAGAATTGGACATGATCAAGCAAGATGAGTGCTAAATATCATGAAGCCAAGATAATCTAGAACTTGATCTAAGGATAAGAAGCAATTAAAAGTTCGTATCTACTCTGTGATACTTGTGATTTGCTCTGTTTGCAAAATTTTGTTATACGTAAGTGAGGCAGTGAGTGAAGCCTCGTGTCAAGGTATTTGAGAAGTCCTTTGTTGAGGCAATGAGTGAAGTCCTGCATGTATGTAGGCATTTGTGAAGTCCTATGTATGTGAAGGCATCTATGAAGTGCTCTGGTGAGGCACTTGTTGTGAAGTCTTTTTTTGTGAGATAATTGTTTCTTGTTGAATGAAATGCATGAAGTATTCTTTATATGTCATATGTGCATCTCTCCTTGTTTGCGATGTTATAAGTCTGTCTTTTTTTTTTTTTTGAGTATAAATGGAGAGAAGTGTAGAATGCACAATTAACAAGCATGCATGTGGTCTATTATGATAAGTACAAAGGGGGGAGCTAAATGACGTATTAAGTGTAGCTTGCGTTTCCTTAGAATTAAACATCAAGTCTTTGAATCAAATTAAAAAAATTTCTTTAAAACCCAAATGCTTAATTGAGGGGGAGTATACTGAATTGAAAATGAGTTAATTATGTATAATTGTCCTCACAAAAAAGAAGAAGATTATTGAACTTATATGTTTCTGTCGATTTTGATGAGACAATATGATGCACAGTTAACTATTTAATTATGGTAAACTGCACTTAATTAGTCAAACATATATATGTGTGTGTGTGTATGTGTGTATTGTGTGTCTTTGAAGAGTTTATGCAGGTTTTTAGGAAGAACAGCTCTGGTCAAGTGTTAAGTGGAGAGTTAGAAAGCTTCACTTGCTAAGGTGTGACAAACTCAAGACCAAAGCTCACCAAGCCAAAAGCGCAGAGACATTAGTCAAGGGTTATGTCGAGGGGTCAATAAGTCAATTAGTTAAGGCGCGACAAAATTTAAGACCAATGCTCGATAAGTTTAAAAATGTAGAGTTAATGGTCAAGGGCTCGACAAGTCCATTGCTTAGGGCGCAACAAGTTCAAGACTAAGACTCAACAAGTTAAAAAAACATATAGCCTTGGTTAAGGAGTTCGTCGAGGGCTCGACGAGTCCATTGTTTAGGGCGCGACGAGTTCAAAGTCTAAGATTCAACAAGATAAAAGAAGCATTGTATTGATTGAGGATAAATTTGAGGCATGACACATTGAGACGCGATAAGTCTTAAGGCGCGACAAGTTTGAATTCCAGACTCGATGGAGTCTAAGTGAGCAAAGACCTATCGAGGGCAAAAATGAGGCATAACACTTTAAGGCACAACAAGCATTAGGGCTATATAGTTTAAATATTGGAGCTGATGTGGCAAAAAGAGTTGTTGAAGCGCATTTAATACTTGGTGACTTAAAGACGTTATTTTTAACGGACAGTTGAATTTTTGAAGGCTATATATACTCTATTCTTAAGAGATTCATAAAAGAGAAGTGTGAAAAGAGCTTTTACTTTCAAACAAACAAATTATTAATTTTCTTGTTATCTTATTCATTAATTTGTATACCTTAGAAAATAGAGAGAAAAATATTCTAGTGCTCTGTTCTTATATTTACTATTTATTAAAGAGTATTTAGAGAGAGAGAGAGAGAGAGAGAGAGAGAGGAGATACTTTATTTCCTAAAGTGCTATAATAGCATTGTATTACTGATCTTGAGCATGATTATTTGTGGTGATTAATAAAGTATTGGTGAAATCCTCGATTAGAGGCATTGCTAGATCGTTGAGAGTATGAAGTAGGCCAAACTCCACATTAAATATGGACTAAAATTTTCTATCTCTTTCTCTTTAATTTCTTATATTATAAATATATTGTATATTATCCACTGCAATTGAAGTTAAAATTGGTTTGTTGCATTAAAATTAGTTGTTTGAGATTTTTAAGGCAAATACTCAATTCACCTCCCCTCTTAAGTATTTTACAGTGTATTTTCACGTTTTTCGTTAAACGGTTTGATTCTGTTGGTATGACAATTATGATAAAGTAGTTTGATGGATGTTCAATGTGTTGAAGTTTTTCAAATTATATATATTGGCCTAACGGTCATAGTCAAGTGGTTTGATGGATGTTCAACATGTTTTATTTTTTTTTTTTTTTTTTTTACTACATGGAGTTATTAGTTACAAGTTAACTGGTTTGCTTAGAACTTGACACGGTGTGGTATCCATCACTTAGGTGCAACAATTGTGGTTAGGTGGTTCAATGGGTATTCAATGTGGTCAAGTGTTTGAGATGATGTTATCCAATAGTTTTGGTTAGATGGTTGCTTGGTTTCAGTGTGTTCAAGTGGTTCAATTACTCGGGTTTCATGGATGTAGTTAGGTTGATTGATTAAAGTTTAATGTAATTAGGTGATTCAAGTCATTTGAGTGTAATGATTATTGCAAGTAGTTCACCAGGGGTTGAATGTGGCTATGTGGATCAACTTGCATGGGATAGACTTTGTAGTTGGGTAGTTTAATTGGTGTTTGGTCTAGGTTGTGATGGTTAGTGTAATTAGTCAATCTATGATTTAATTTGTAATTTTGTAGAAAGTGTAAGGAAACATGTCAAATATCTTTGGTCCTAGAATATAAATTCTTTATTTGAATACAACTTATGCAGACTAACTATTCAATGTTTTGCCTACGATCTATTGTTTCATCTTTTTCTAGTTGTTTTAGCTTTTTTTTTTTTTGCGTTTTCAAATAGATGCTTGTCATGAAATAAATATTAATAAAAAACATATATATTCACTAGTAAATAGATCAAATATATATAACATATAAATAAATTAGAAATGGAAGTCAGATACATATAAAGTACAGATGAAAATCAAATAATCTAAACAGACTCTAAATTTGTTATTAATTAATACGCTATGTATAAACTATGCTTACAATTTAATCAATTTGAAGTCTCAATATATATATATATATGTATATTTAATCCTATGGAAAGTCCATACTAGGAAAAATAAAAGAGTAAGGGTCAAGATGTAAGAAGAACTATAGTAAAATTCATTGAAATCTCATCCACATCGAATGAGGTTAGGGATAAAAACAATCATATTGAGTGAAGCATGTCTCTATTATTATTTCGAATAAAATGTTAGAAGTAGGAGTTAAAAGAGTGTTAACTAACCATTTGAGTTTTTAAAATTGCCTGAGAAAAACGAGTAAGAGAGGCAGGGGATTGGAGAGATTGTACCATTGGAGCTTTTTTTTGTCTCCTCTTGTGTATCTTTTTCATTTGAAAAAAGCTGCAATAACTAGAATTTTTCTAATTCTTCTTTCTCGAAAAAAAGAAACGCGGGAAAAAGTTTTTCATTTTCAGCAAGAACCAAAGAATTAGGTTTAATCATAAGGTGGCTGAAAATGAACTATACATACAAAAAATGGGTAAATAGCCTTAACATATAAAAAAGGAAAGAGTAAATAAGAGATAATTTCTCTTCAGTTTGACCACATAACTAAATAAACGTAGATCACATATGTAAAAATAATCTTAAAAATAATACAATTAATAATTATCACATTATGACATCTGGGAAGCGAAATCATAAAAGAAAAAGTGGATGAATACTAGTGGCCAATAGTATTTTTTTTAATCTATTTTTATTCCCTTCTTGGGATGAATGGGGATGAAATTGGTACAAGTAAAACCACATGAGACTCTGGCCAAAAAAAAAAAAAAAACACCACATGAGACAATGACAACATGACAATAACATGATATTAATTTCTCAGTTTTCTTAATATCTATCATTTCAAAGTTTACCAACTCTCAGAGCAATTTGTGGAGTTTCTTCGTATGCATATATATATATATACGTATATACATACATATATATATATATATATATATATAAACGAAGAAAGAAAATGAACGGAATTTACAATTATAATTATCCTAAAATTTTTATCTTGGTGAAGCTGTAACCATAATTTTCAAAATAAATTTTGATATCCCCTTAAACTTTAAGGGTTGAGAAAAAATATATATGTATATATTTAAAAAACTTACAAAAAAATAATCTAAAAGATAGATAATTTAATAAGACGAATTTATATTGTATTGAACTATGATATTCAAAGAACATATTTATTACAGTTGTTTATCTCCTAAGAACATGAGTTAATAAATGAACTCAACTATTACAAACATGAGTTTAATTTACCTATTTTTGAATTATTTTTTATTTAAAATATTTTTGTAACTTTAATTAAAATAATTATTTCTTTTTTCTTATCCCTAAACCTGAAAAAAAAAATGGATAAATAACCTTTTAACTAACATTACATAAACTTTGATCTTTTCTTCTTAAACTGGAAAGGTATTTATCTTTATGTTGCCAATTTTTGTGATCTAGAGATCTCTATCACACTTTGAAAGTACAAAGAAAAAGTCCGCACCAAGATAAAAATTTATGGGATCATTTGCAATCTCAATTTATTTTTGCAATTAGTATAATGTAAAAAAGAAAATTGAAACATTATTTTAACAAATTTAATGACCTTAACTGAAGCTTGTAAAACTGAACTACGTTAATATTGAATAGTTTCAGAATCTTGTCCATAAACAACCCATATTTTAATCCATTTTAATTTTAAAAAGAGAAGTCATTATTAATTAGGAAAAAGACAATTGAGCCAGAAAAAATAATCAGGAAAAGGACAAGTTAGTGTTGGTTGAGTCGCTAATGGCTTGCTTGGCACTTTATGTGTACGTATCGTTCTCATCCAAAATTTCCAGAGATTCCTTGTGTTAATTAGCTTTCTAGTTGACCTGATGTGCTGTTCTCTGAAATCTGCCCAAAAACCCAATGATTTATATAACACACTGAAAAAGCCTCATGTATCATATTTGTCATCCTTAAACACAAAAACCATGAACAACAACCAAGTTAGTATGCTGGTGTTGATCTGGTTATGTTGTGTTTTGGTAAGAAATGGAATCGAAGTTAAAGCATCCCAAAACTCTTTGCATGAATCCGTGTCTGAAAAGCAGCCTTACAGGACCTCCTTTCACTTCCAAACTCCCAAGAATTGGCTTAATGGTATTATTCTTTACTTAGTCCTCCCTCTATCTCTGTATGAACTGTTGTGTTTATACTATCAAGTCTTCACTATTCACTTGCTAGCTCAATAGAGAGTTTGATTTGTTACTTTGTCATGATCCTAATAGGAATATCTTAATCTTGCCATATCACGCATATCACGTGTGCAATTGTAATATGAGAATCTCTCTGCCTGTTTTATCTATTCATTTTATACAATTATGTGAATATATATAACATTTTTTCGCTTTGATTTTGTTTCTTCTTGATGCCGGATATCGTCTGCTGGAAGAAAGTGTAAATTGGTGCTCTTGATTTTACAGATCCTAATGGTAAGTTCCGACATGTGCTTAAACTGTGATTCAGAATTTTTTCTTCCCTCAAATGTTTTTCATCTATATAATATAGGTCCAATGTACTATAAAGGAGTATATCACTTGTTCTACCAATACAATCCCTATGGTCCTCTCTTTGGTAATAAGATAGTTTGGGCACATTCTGTTTCTTATGATCTTGTCAATTGGATTAATCTCAAAAATGCACTTGAACCATCCAAACCATACGACATCAACAGTTGCTGGTCCGGTTCTACCACCATCCTTCCAGGAAATAAACCAATCATTTTCTATACCGGAATAGATTCAAATAACCGTCAAGTCCAGAACCTGGCACTTCCTCGGAACTTGTCTGATCCTTTTCTCGAAGAATGGATCAAGTATGAGAACAACCCTATTATTGATCTTCCTGGAGGAATTAAGCCAGACAATTTTAGGGATCCAACAACTGCTTGGCAGGGTCCAGATGGTAAGTGGAAAGTGATCGTCGGAAGCTGGAAGGATGATCAAGGAATGGCATTTCTCTATGGAAGTGAAGACTTTTTCCATTGGAAGGAATATGACCATCCATTTTATGCGTCTGTCAAAACTGGGATGTGGGAGTGCCCCGATTTCTACCCCGTGCCTATTAATGGCACAAATGGAGTGGATACCTCAACTCAAAACCAGAGCGTGAAACATGTCATGAAGACAAGCTTCAACAGTCATGACTACTATATCCTCGGAACTTATGATTCTGAGGAGGAAAAGTTTATACCTGACATTGATTTCACGGGAACCGCTTTGGACTTGAGGCATGATTATGGGAAATTTTATGCTTCGAAGACATTCTATGACAGTGGAAAGAACAGGCGTATATTGTTTAGCTGGGTTAATGAATCAGATAGTACTAAAGACGACATTACAAGGGGCTGGTCAGGACTTCAGGTAAATTTAAATGATTCATATTAGGATTAATTACAAAAATTGCCTAAGCTTTTCCCTTTTTTCAGATAATGTATCCGAAAAGCAAAAAAATAGCATAATATGTCTTTCGTAATTAGCCCTTCAAGTTATTGAAATCACTAATGTTTTGTTTAGCTAGTATAGAGAGGAAACATTAGTTTTAGTGCATTATACTTTTAATTTTGAGCATGTTGGGACATCAACTTAAAGAAGTTGTGCTGCACTTCATTGCAGTCAATTCCAAGGCAGGTATGGCTTGATAGAAATGGAAAGCAACTGATTCATTGGCCTATTGAAGAGATCGATATTTTGCGCGACAAGCAAATAAGCATCAATTCATTTACACTTGAAAGGGGTGTGGTAATGGAAGTTCCAGTTGTTACAGCAGCCCAGGTACATAATTATAACTGCTTAAATCCACCAATATCTACTACTATTGAATAACTTATTTATCAAAACCTTTACTTATAGCTCCCGGTTGGGTTTGATATGTCTAGGTGGATGCAGAGGTTGTTTTTGAACTACCTAAACTTGAAGAGACTGAGCATTTGGATCCAAATTGGCTGGATCCGCAACTTCTCTGCAGCAGCAAAGATGCATCGCTACATAGTAAACATGGACCATTCGGATTGTTAGCATTGGCAACAAAGGATTTGAAAGAGCAAACTGCAATCTATTTCAGAATATTCAGATATCAAAACCGATATGCTATCCTCATTTGCAGTGATCAAAGCAGGTAACAAAGCATAAACCATTTTCATTTTGTCAAGTTTTGGCATCATAATATGATTCTGATGAAGTTTGCCGTGTCTTGACTCTCTTGTCCCTAGTATGTCCTATCAGTTGCATCCAAAACACCTAATCTCTGCTTATATGTGAGTTTACTTTTGGGTGAGCATCCACAGGTCTTCTTTAAAGACAGATGTTGACAAGACTACATATGGAGCTTATCTCGATTTAGACCAAAATGCTGAACATATTTCGTTGAGAAGTTTGGTATGTTTGTTCATCAGTTAGGTATACTGGCTATCATCCATTCCATTTAACTTGTATTGTCAAAATTTTGCAGATAGACCACTCAATCATTGAGAGCTTTGCTGATGGAGGGAGAGTATGTATCACATCAAGAGTCTACCCGACATGGGCTATTGACAAGGCAGCACATTTGTATGCATTTAACAATGGAAGTGCAAATGTGAAAATATCAAATTTGAATGCTTGGACTATGAAGAATGCACTTATAGTTATCAATGATAGTTTTGGGCTTATTGAGGATCATATTTTGAAAGAAGATGACGGCATGAATACAGCATGGTGAAAAATTTTTCCATGGCTAATGTCATAGCCATAGTCCATTTATGCACTTTGATTCGTATCAACCTCAAGATAAGCTGTGAGCTACACACTGATGTATACCAATCATTCACCGCAATGAAGACTAAAAGATCAATCAACCATGATGCAGGCAATAAAAATTATATCAGTTGGTTATCAAGATGTGGAGTATTTTCCACAATATCTTCAGCCGAACTTGTGAAACTGTTCTCACATTTTTACAAAAAGTGCTAATTTACTTGTTAATCTCTGCTTATGCGAGGAATTTGAAGTCTCTATACATTATATATTTTTTGATACATAATTGGATCTTATCAGCTTGTTATATGGAATGGTTGACTATATGGTTCAATTCATAGCCACGTTGCCTTTCCACCTTAAGGATGGTTAATGATTAATGAAAATCATCATGAATTTTTTCCCCTGATGCTGCTAAATAGAGAGTTCAACTTTCAGATATTACAATTTTTTAAAAATGGTTTTATGCACACTATTACCATTGCTGTCTAGAGTTTGACTGCGACATTCAAACACAATGACTTTGTTGGAAATTAATCACAATATTAGCAAGTTCTTTTAAAAGATGCTAGTGTGATAGAAATTAGCGGGTCATCATCTCATGATAAGAAGCAAGCCAAAGGAGGAAATTCCACAATCCTATCAGTGGGATCGTTCAGTTCATTATCTAGCCATTAAAATAATCATGAAAGTGATTGTTACTGCAACAGGTGCTTTAATGGTCCAAGGCTGGTTCCCCAAAAAATGGACGAGAGTATAGAATTTTCCACGTTGAAATTATGGAAAGTACTCATTTTGCTTGTCATGTAAAGTGCATGCTATAACTAGGCTTGCTTGATATGTAAACTGCTTGTTATGAATAGCCTGATTTCAATCTCTATTTTATTACTTTCCTAGTTAGTATAGGAATTTTTTTTTTGGCTAGTTTATTTAGAATTTCTTTCTCTATTAGTTTAGGCTTATAGTTTATTTCCTAGTTTATTTGTTTCCTTAATTGGGTTTATTTTCAACCTATAGATAGGCTTAACCATGTAATAATTAAACAGCCAGTGAATAATATTGAACATTGAATTTCATAACTCTGAATTTTCTATTTGTTCTTTAGAAGAACCTCTGTTTCTTCTTGCTTTCTTGTAGCCATATGGTGAAGGTTTGTGAATCTAAAATAATAAGAATAATAATAAAAAAGGGCATCAAAATGATAAATTTTCTCCCTTTTAGTTTTTCTGCTGAATAATTTATCACAATGGTCCCATGTTTCCACTAAAAGCCAAAAGGCCTAGTAGAATTGACTCCATTGACATACTTATATAAAGATGAGCTATTTTTACTGCTGCTATTCTATGACCAATGCCATGTGCTGAATATAAATAAATCAATACTAGTTGAATAGATCTACTATAAAAATAATAATAATTAATTCAACTAAGCATGTCTTTGCAACCTAGGAGTTAGGAATGACTCATAGAAAATCCTTCCCCCAGCCCTTCCCCAAACAAAATATAGGTGCCCTATAGAATATTATTCTTAACCCTCTGTCTACATCTGGTTCTGCAATACTTACATAGAAAACTTGCAAGCTGAAAAGCTGATAGGACCACTTGCAACTTTAGTTATATTATTCAGCCAGATAAGTTTCCTAGTTTTGCAGGGAAGACTAGATTTTTGGCATTAAGGACTTTGACTTGGTGGATTATAATTCACAAGTCATGCCATGGAGATTTCTCTGATGTGGATTGTGGTACCAATACTACATATTGTGCTTGTTCTACAGGCAGTTGAAAATGTTGCTTCTCATGATGTTCGAAGAAATCTTCAATCTCAACAAGCAAATCAGCCTTACAGGACCGGTTTCCATTTCCAGCCTCCAAAAAATTGGATGAATGGTACTCTCTTCTGAATGTTTCTATTTTTTCTTCCTTTCCTAATTTATTTTTTAGCTCGTTGACCAATTATCTTCATCTCATTTTATTGGTTGTTGGGGTCATCTAATGGATTCTTCCATCACTTATTGGATGTGCTGATTGTTGACCGCAACAAGATCCAAATGGTGAGCTTTCTATCTCACTAATATGTTATGCCAATTATTCTTCTACCTCATATAGGTTCAACTCTTCAGGTTTTCCTATTCCTAAATGATGTCCTCATTCATGTTCTCTTCAATCATAGGTTCCCTTGTATGGAGGAAAGTCAAGGTGGGATAATATATATCATATGCTAGTATATAATTGAATAGAATACAGACTTGCAAAACCTATAAGAATTGGGGAGTCTCGGTTGACTGTTGAAGCACTCACAAGCTCAAAAAGGAATCTAAACCTTATAACTAAATCTTGTTTTTGCTAGTTTTAGATAGGCAAAAGTAAATGATCTTAGATGCATATGTGTCTTTTATATTATTCTGTACAAATTTTCAGAACAAATGGTATCCTATATCAAAAACCATGTCTTCTGAGGATTCTCATAGTTATTGTCATTTACAGGACCAATGTATTATAAAGGACTATATCACTTGTTTTATCAATACAATCCATATGGCGCAATTTGGGGTAACATTGTGTGGGGTCATTCAGTATCAACAGATCTTGTCAACTGGGTGCATTTAAAAGAGGCAATCTATGCAACAGGATCATTTGATGAAAATGGCTGTTGGTCTGGTTCGACAACCATCCTTCCTGGAGGAAAACCTGTAATTTTGTATACAGGAGACAGTGCCAACACACTCAGTTCAAAATTTGGCAATTCCCAAAAACGAATCAGACCCCCTTCTCGAGAATGGACTAAATCTCCACACAATCCTCTCATAGTTCCTCCTGAAGGGGTTAAGCCAACTTTCTTTAGGGATCCAACAACTGCTTGGCAAAGGATAAAATATGGCGTGTCTTGTTGGTAGTCAAATAAATGGGCGTGGTACTGCAATTCTTTATAGAAGTAAAGACTTTGTCAAATGGACTAAAGTTGGCAGTTTGTTCAATTCATTAGCGAAACAGAGATGTGGGAGTGTCCAGATTTTTATCCCGTTAACATGAAAGGCGAAAATGGACTTGACACTTCGGTTCAAGGCAAATTTACCAAGCATATTCTCAAAGCAAGTTTCAAGGATCAAGACCATTATGTGTTGGGTAATTATGATGCAAAGAGGGACAACTATTTGGTTGAGACTGATTTCCTTGGCTCAAATTCAGACTTGCGATATGATTACGGGAAGTTTTATGCTTCAAAAACATTTTATGATGGTGCAAAGAAGAGGAGGATACTCTGGGGATGGATAACTGAATCTGATAACCAAACACAGGATGTTGAGAAAGGATGGGCAGGACTTCAGGTAAAGAGTTCTCATAGAACATGTGAATTTTTCAAATGTTGCGTAATTCTTAATAGTCCTTTTTATCCGTTTTGAGAGAACTGCTAAAGAGTTTGCATAGAACATGTTAGAAAGCACCCGGACTGCTGCTTATTTTTTTTCATGTTTCGTAGTCCATTCCTAGGAGTGTTCTTCTAAGTAAATCCGGAAAGCATCTGGTGCAATGGCCAATAGAAGAAATAGAGAAACTTCGAACTAACGAGGTGAAGTTTCAAAACCAGGACCTCCATGCTGGGTCAATACTTGAAGTTTCAGGTATTACAGCATCGCAGGTAATTCATCCAACCTTTTCTCTAACCGAACCCAACCTAACTTACTTGGATTAAGGAAAAAAATGCTAACTTTAAAAAAAAAAAAAATTACACAAATCGAGCAAAATGAAAAAAAAAATCCAAAAAATAGACAACTTAAACTCGTATTTTGAAGAGTTGAAGACAGAAGGAGTTGTTGTAAAAATATAATAACCTCGTCTCTTGAGGTCTCCTCTCTTAAAGAGACGAGATCAACTTGCCTAATTCTGAGATTATTTTCATCTCAGTAGTACTTCTATAATTTTTTTAAAAATATATATACTAATTTCCTTTTCCCTATCTTACTTACCATTACAATGATGAGAAGCTTGAAATATTGTCCGTCCTTGTTGAAGGCGGATGTGGATATTTTGTTTGAAGTTCCAAATTTGCACGATGCTGAAGTGATGGATCCAAGCTTGGACAATCCTCAACTAATTTGTAGTAATAAGACTGCAAATTTGAAAGGCAGACTAGGGCCATTTGTTTTATTGGTTTTGGCTTCTGATGACAAAAGAGAACAAACTGCAGTCTTCTTCCGGATTTTTAAAAAGAATCATAAGCTTGTTGTGCTCATGTGTAGTGACCAAAGCAGGTTCAGCTTCTTTGCAACTCTCTAATCTTAAGAATTTTTTTAATTTATGTGTACTTTGGTTGCACAGGTTTTGAAATTGAAATTTGGACAGGTCATCTCTAAGGGAAGGTCTTGATAAAACAGGTTATGGAGTTTTTGTAGACATAAACCCCTATCAAGAGAAAATTTCTCTAAGAAGCTTGGTATGTTTTCCCGGTACAATTTTTCTTAAGGGGCGTATATTCTGATGCATGTTGAAAACAAATGAAGCCAATTAATGTCTTCGAAGACTTCTTTAATTGAGCGTGTGAAATGCATAACATTGATGCAACTTTTCTTTATCCAACTCCTGAAATCAGCTGCTACATTGGAGTTTCTGTTAATATTGGCTAAAGACAACTTGCTTTTGCATTTCAGATGTTCTGATTTCCTTTTTCCATTTATCTTTGCCAATCTGGTATCATGATTATGCTTATTTGATAATCAATTTGCACAGATCGATCACTCAATCATCGAGAGCTTTGTTGGAGAGGGGAAGACTTGCATTACAGCTAGAGTGTATCCACTATTGGCAATTGCTGACAGAGCACATCTATATGTATTCAACAATGGGAGTTCAAGTGTAAAAATAGAAAGACTTAGTGCCTGGAGCATGAAGAATGCTAGAATTGTATCGAACAAAACAAGAAGAAAGCCACTACTTAGTTGACCTGTATTAGAGAATGAACTTGTGAAAACTAATAATGATATCATTAACCTTTCGTTTTCAGTAAGGAAAATACCAACCGGGTTCTAAAATTTCAGTATGTATTTACTACATATGCAATGTCTTTGTTTTGGTTGATTCTAGTAATAGCATTACACAAATCAAATTTACTAATATTTTTAGAAAGAACAATCTTCTTTCCTGGTAGTTATTGTTGTTCCATGAAATGAACCAAGGACACTTAAATGGGAGTAATTTATACTGGCTCTATTTTTCTGTTGGTACTATAGAAAAGGGCAGTTAGTGGTACCATAAAATACATATATCTTCAATATCCTTTTCTAAGTATTCTGCTATTAGGGGTAACTGCAGAGTCCAAGGCAAGTATGGCTTCATAGAAATGGAAAGCAGTTGATTCATTGGCCTATTGAAGGAACCAATAGTTTGCGCGACAAGCAAATGAGTATACTATATACTATAAACTCATTCATGGTTGAATGGGGTGCGGTAATGGAAGTACCAGCCGTTACAGCGGCCCAGCTATAATCACAAATGCTAAAATCCACCATTACTCGAATCATTAAATGATTGATCTAATGAAACTGCTACCATTACCTTCAATCGGATTTGATGTTTCTAGGTGGATGTAGAAGTTGTTTTTGAACTACCTTTGCTTCAAGATACTGAGAATCTGAATCCTCATTGGTTGGATCTGCAACTTTTGCAGCAGCAAAGGTGCGTCACTAGACTCAATACATGGTAAACGTGGACCATTTGGATTGTTAGCATTGGCAACAAAGGATTTGAAAGGGCAAACTGCAATCTATCTCAAAATACTCAGATGTCAAAACGGATATGTTGTACTCATTCACAATGATGAAAGCAGGTAACAAAGCATAAGCTATTGACTTCATTTTGTCAAGTTTTTGTATAATAATAATATGATTCTGATGAATTGAATGTCGCTGTCTTGACTTTCTTAAAGACGGTAGTTGACAAGACTACATATGGAGCTTATCTTGATTTAGATCTGAATGCTGAGCATGTTTCATTGAGAAGCTTGGTATGTTTGCTCATCATTTATGCATACTGACTAGGATTTCCATTGCATTTAACCTGTACACTACGTTTGGGAATGGTGGAAACTCGAGGAAAGAAAAACAAAGCTGCGGAAATCAAAGGAAAACTTCTGTTTGGCCATTTAATGAAAGCTGAAAGCTGTTGAAGTGGGATAGAATCTTTGTGCTGTTGAAGCTCAAAGTTTTCTCTTTAAATTTGGAGAGAAATGGAAGGAAATGAAGGAAACTGATAGATGTCCTTAAAAGTGAAGAGAAGGAAAAACAAATGAGGGTGTTTTATTCATTTTCGTTTTTCTATTTCCATCCACTTCTACCAATTTCTACCTTTAATATCTAAACACAAGTAAAAACTTTCTTTCCTCCAATTTCTTTCCCTCTTTTTTCCTTTCCTGTAATGTCAAAATCTTGCAGATATTCTCACTCAGTCATACAGAGCTTTGCTGATGGAGTCAAGAGTATGTATCACAGCAACTGTCTGCTCGACATTGGCTATTGATGAGGCAATACATTTGTATGCATTTAACGATGAACTGCAAACGTAACAATATCAAATTGAATGCTTGGATTATGGAGGAAGCACTTATATTTAGCAAAGATAAAGACGACGGCATGAATACAGCATGGTGAAACATTTTACTATGGAAAAATATCAATAGGTAATACATACCACGTGTATATACATCTAGTATGTAAGTATCAAGTATATGTACAAGATAGTGAATAGTTTTCAAAGTAACAATTGTTATGAACTAGGGTTATTAAAAAATAATATTTGGCAACTAGAATAAAGTAGAGAAATTCTTTACTGAATGGAAAATTATTACAACTTCTCTAAATAAAAGGAGAGAATAATAACACTCTTTCTTGAAATAAGAAAATACATAAAAAAGAAACTCTCAAAGAAACTATTTACTTGCTTCTTATTTGGTTTTTATCATGAGAAATGGGATGATATGACTAATGTAAAATACTAAGTATTTATAATTAGCAACATTAATTTCTAGCCTCTAATAACAATACTCAAATTGTAGGATGTTTCTTTTCTTTCTCAAACATTGATGGTGGAAAATATTTTGTAAGCCTACACCATCAATTTTTCCTTCTGCTTGACTTATTCTATGCCACAAAAGTGGCTTTACCAATTTTACAATCTTCCACTTAAAGTCACTTTTTGGTGAGCCTTTCAAAAATCTTTCCGATCTTGCCAATTCCATGTAGCTCACATTTCTGATAGGCCACATGAGCATCAATACCATATAAACTTGTCAGTGTTAATTACCTTTGTCATTGCATTTGCTAGGTTCTCTTTGTTGTGGATTTTCTGCATATCCACACTTTGTTCTTCTACTACTTCTCGAACAAAGTGATATTGAACACGTATGTGCTTTATCTTGGAATGAAAGGCTGGATTCCTTGCAATGTGCAAGGCACTTTGTCTTTCATAATATAATGAAATCTTCTATTGTTTGTGCCCAAGTTCCTCAATTAGCTTTTGAATCCAAATTGCTTCGTTGCATGTTTTGGTAGATGCCATGTATTCAGCTTTTGTAGTAGATAGAGCTACAATAGATTGTAACTTAGATAACCAGCTTACCGCTCCTTTTGCAAGTGTGAACACATACCCAATAGTAGATTTTCTTTTATCAAGATCACCTACAAAATCCGAATCAATATGTCCTTTGACAACAAGTTTTGATCCTCCAAAACATAATGCAACACTTGAGGTTCCTTTAATATATCTTAGGATCCTCTTAACGGTATTCTAATGCTTTTTACCATGATTTGCCATAAAACGACTGACCGTTCTAATTACTTGAGCAGTACCTAGCCGCGTACAAATCATTGCATACATAAGGCTTCCTATTGCTGATGCATATGTTACGCGGGACATTTCCACCCTCCCTGCTTCATTGCTAGGAGACATACTCGAAGATAATTTATAATTAATAGGAAGTAGGATGGAGATTGGCTTACAGTCTTGCATGTTGAAATGTCGCAAAATTTTTAGTAGACAATCCTTTTGAGAAAGGGAAATCTTCCTATCTTTTGTGTCTCGATGAATTTGCATCCCTAAAATCTTGTTTGCCGGTCCCAAGTCCTTCATGTCAAACTTCCTAGCAAGTTGTGCCTTCAATTCTTGCACTCCATCTTTATTGGGGCCTATAACCAACATGTCATCCACATATATCAATAAAATAATGAAGTCTTTATCTTCAAACTTCTTGTAGTATGTGCAATGATCTGAACTTAGGCTATTGTATCTAAGGCTTATAATGAAGGAATAAAATCTCTTGTACTAACACCTTGGTGCCTGCTTCAAACCTTATAGAGATTTGGTTAACCTGCAAACCAAGTTTTCTTTTCCTTACTCTTCAAAGCCTTCTAGTTGGAGCATATATCTTTTCAAGTTCTCCATGAATGGGTCTTTACATCTAATTGTTCAAGATGTAAATCCAATACAGCACACATAGCTAGAACTACTCTAGTAGTGGTAAGTTTAACAACTGGAGAAAATATTTCATTAAAGTCAATGCCTTCTTTCTGAGCATACCCTTTAACCACTAGTCTTGTATGATATCATTCCACTTGATCATTGTTGTCTCGTTTGATCTTGTAAACCCATTTGTTGCCAATGGCTTTCTGACCTTTAGGAAGGGCAACAAGCTCCCACGTTTTGTTTCTATGTAAGGCTTCTATTTCTTCTTGCATTGCTATCATGCATAGAAAAGCATCCGAACGACCCAAAACCTCTTGATATGCTGATGGTTCTCTTTCCTCTGTCAGAAGACAGTAAGCATCATGACTTGCCATAACATAACTTGAGTGCCATGATGGTTTCCTTATCTAACTTGTTGGTCGTCAAACTTCAACATCATTGACCTCATTTGCTTCTTGTTCTTCGTGCCTTGGTTCTATTTCAGGATAATCATTTTCTCCTAATTTCTCATTTATTTGAACAGTAGTAGTCTCTTTAGTAATCCTATCATTTCCTCACTTACTTTGCAATTTATTTTCTACAAATATCACATCCCTGCTGATAATTACTTTGTGGGTAGTGGGATACCATAGGCAATACCCCTTAACATTATCAGCATAGCCCAAGAATATATATTTCCTGGATTTTAGATCTAGCTTTGTTCTTTCTTAGGAGTTGTACATCATGTACACAGGACATCCAAACACATGTAATGAAGAATAATCTGTTGGTTTTCCTTTCCACATTTCCATTGGTGTCTTGAAGTCAATCGCAGTTGATGGTGATCGATTTATCACGTAACTAGCAATTTTGACTGCTTCCCCTTAGAAAGGCTTGGCTAAACCTATTATTCTCAACATAGCTCTTGGCCTTTTTAAAAGAATTCTATTCATTTGTTATGCTACACCATTTTGCTGAGGTATATGAGCAACTGTAAATTGCCTCTTAATACCCTCTTTCTTGCAAAATGCTAAAATTCACCATCTATATATTCTCCTCCATTAGCTGTCCTTAAGCACTTAACTCTCTTCCCAGTTTCAAGCTCAAATTGTGCTTTGAACTCCTTGAATACTGGAAACACATCTTATTTTTTCTTGATTTGGTATGCCTATAATCTCCTGAAATAATTATCAATAAAAGATACAAAATATTTTGCTCCTCCGAGGGATATGTATAGTGACTCCCACACATCAGAATGAATCAAGTCTAGCATGTGCTTACTTCTAGTAGTAGAACTACCAAACTTTAACCTATGTTGTTTGCTTATCACACAATGCTCATAGAAAGATAAGCTTACTACTTTGAGCCCGGGTAAGAGATTACACTCTACAAGAATTTTCAAGCCTCGTTCTGACATATGGCCTAGTTTGCAACGCCACATCATCATTGTTTCTTCTTGACTAGCTAATGCAATTGTGCATCCACTTGCCGTAACGTATCTCCCATAAACATGTATAGATTAACTGTAACCTTCTCTGCTTTCATCACTACAATAGTGTCTTTTACCACTTTTAAGATCCCTCCTTTAGTATAGATCTTATACTCAAGGTCATCTAATTACCTAACAGACAATAAATTCTTCTTTAAACCCTTCACAATTCATACCCCTTGGATTGTGCTAATAATACCATCATACATTTTCAATTTGATGGTACCAACTCCAACAATTTCTAAGGCATAATCGTTCCCCATAAACACATATCCTGCTGAGATAGGCTCATAAATACAAAACCAGTCTTGGCAAGGAGTCATGTGCCAAGTTGCACCAGAATCCATTATCCATACATCTGTAAGATGTTTTCCACCTACAAAACCAATTGTTGCTTCATTGTAGTTAATTTCTCCATCTTTTAAGGTACTTGCAACACATCCTTGAGAGGTTGTTGCCTCAGGAGTCTTGTCTATATTCTTCTTATTATGCCAACAATCTTTCTTCAAGTGCCCTTTCATACCACAATGGTAGCATTTGCAATTCTTCTTTCTTTGAGATTTTGATCTACCATGATTTTGACTCCCCCTAGAGCTACGCTCCGTTGATCTACCTCTCGTCATCGTTAAAGCCTCTACTTGCTTTGAACTTTCCGCTCTTTCTTCCTTGTTCTTGCACCTAGATTCCTCTTCAAGAAGAGATATGGCAACATCATCAAATGATAGAGCATCAACAGTATTATTATTTGTTATAATGATGATAAGTTAATCATACGAGTCTGATAAGCATTGAAGTAGAAGTTCTGCACACTCATTTTCTTCTATTTTAAGATCTAATGCTGTGAGCTGAGAAAATAGCGTATTTAGATTGTTGATGTGATATGTCATTGATGTTGCTTCACTCATTCGAGGAGTATAGAGTCTCCTCTTTAAGAATATTCTATTGTGAAGTGATTTGACCTTGTACAATTTAATTAACATATCCTATAATTCTTTGCAGTCTTCTTCTCCGCAACACCAGACAAAACTAAATCCACCATTGCTAGATGCAAATTAGCAACAATATTGTCATCTATCTCTTCCATTTATCATCGGTTATATTGGCAGGTCTCCTTCAATTGCTGCTAAACAATTATCCTTCCTCAAAATTACCTTTATCTTCAATTTCCATAAGGAGAAATTATTCCAATTGAACTTCTCAATCTTAAATTTTGCTGCCATATTTTTTTAAGAAAACAAAACTAAATCAACTTACACAATTTCCACCATAATTAATATTTGGAGCATGAATGATGACCAACAACATGTGGCTCTGACACCACTGTTATGAACTAGAGTTATTGAAATAATATTTGACAACTAGAATAAAGTAGAGAAATTCTTCACTGAATGGAAGATTATTACAACTTCTTTAAATACAAGAAGAGAACTATAACACTCTTTCTTGAAATAAGAAAAAATACATACAAAAGAAACTATTTACTTGCTTCATATTTGGTTTTTATCATGAGAAATGGGATGATATGACTAATGTAAAATGCTAGGTATTTATAATTAACAACATTAATTTCTAGCTTCTAATATCAATACTCAAATTGTAGGATGTTTTTTTCTTTCTCAAACATTGATGGTGGAAAATATTTTGTAAGCCTATACCATAAATTTTTGCTTGACTTATTCTATGACATAAAAGTGGCTTTATCAATTTTACAACCACCACCCATATAATCATGTGTCAAAATCCTTAATAGTTACATACTACGGTGTATAATACCTACCAAATCCTCATTTTTCTTTTACAATGGTCTTGTTGATCACCTTTATTCCATTTATGTACTTTGTTTTGTATACTCTCATGTCTCTTCTACATTTGAATGTGAACTCTACTGCTTTGATCTTGGTCTTCTTGATGCTAAATAGTGACCTAGACACTGATTGACACCAATCATTCACCTTGATGATAAAAGATTAACTATGATCCGAGCATTGAAAATTATGTCAGTTGATTATCAAGATGTGGAGTATTTTTCCTCTATATCTTCGACAGAACTTACGCAACTGTTCTCACTTTTTTGGAAAATGTCAAATTACGCTAACTTGTTAAGCACTGCTTATGTGATAAATCTGAAATCTCTATGCTTAAAAAGGGAAAATGACCTTTTCCTACATGATTAGATCTTTTTTCACTTCTTATTTCATAAATTAGTTGTAAGCATTGCTCTACACGACTCTTTAAGATTTACTTTTAACTATTATTAATTAATGTTAGGGAATTTGTGGGTATCCTACTTCATTTTCCCTAGGATCCCAACCTGGTTATGTGTGTGGCTTGTTTCTGTCTAAGCAAGCCCAACATGGATCCAGATTGGTTAGTATAGGCCTCTCACCCTCCCTGAGGATTAATTCTCATTGGGAGCCTTTTAAGAACCTGCTCAAGTCCTTTTTTTCCTTTATATCTTCGGCAAAACTTATCTAATTGTCCTCACTTTCTTGGAAAAATGTCAAATTACACTAACTTGTTAAGCACTGCGTATGTGATATCTCTATACTAAAAAAGGGAAAATGATCTTTTGGTACATGATTAGATCTTTATTTGCTTCTTATTTCATAAAATAGTTGTAAGCACTGCTCTACACGACTCTTTAAGATTTTACTTGTAACTGTTAAGGTTAGTTCTATAACAATTTGTATCTAAATCTTTAAACTTATTTTACCTTAAGAAAAGTTCGTGTGCACTATCTAGCTATTTCATCCACATTTAATTTAGCTAATTTGGATAGTCGAATTTTTATCTATATAAGATTTGTATTTGATTTGTATCGTTAACTTATCGGTATCGGTTCGATTTAGTCAATGTATAAGTAAAACTATCAGTTTTTATCAATATGATATCTGCATTAGTTCAATATCGGTTCGGTGTGAAAACGAATTCAAAATAATACCAAACCTGATACACAAACAGGCACTACGCTTGAGTCAAAATATAAACCAAGTTATTATAGTATATTATCAATTTTTCATTATATAAGGGTAGAATATTTTTACTTGTATATTCCTTATGTATTAAGGTTCCCCATTGTATATATACTGAGTTGTACATCATTCTTCATCATTAAGATAACAAAATACAAAAACCTTATTCATTCATCCAATACAATACAAAAACCCTATTCATTCATTCTCATGGTATTAAAGTAGGACTAATATAAATCCTAATTGTTTAAATTTTGTTTGTTCCAAGAATGGGTCATAGGAACTTCATCTTCTTCTCCATCATCTCTCTCTCTCTTTCTCTCTTTCTAAACATCACATACCCAAAATCCAAGTCTTCCATCAAAATCAACATAATCTCTAAACCACAGTTGATGAACTCACATCAAGTAGCTCGAACACGATAAAATCGATCACCACTAGAACCTCTCCCTTTGTCATCTCTAATATGTCATCCATAACATGATAGCAACTCACCAAATCAAAGCATCAAGCCCATCTCCATCATTAACTTTGTTATAGTCTAAATCATCATCTCTCTCCCCCAACGACCCACATGAAATCCCCCAAACCTGAACGTCGGATTCCACCTTCAAATTCGCTCACATATCAACCTACTCTTCCCTATAGTTCCAACTATGACCCAATAATACCCTCTCTATCTTCCCATACTCAATCTTCGTCTTCACACACTCCTGCATCCACAAACACATCACATCATGATAAACAGATTAAACACCATGTAATAGATAACAGTTGTCAGATTTGTGAAAAATCTAAACATTCTACCCTTTCCTATTATTATAAGTACAACAACAAGTCTATTGAGACCACACTCCAACTAGTTGTTGCTCTCTCCGTTGATCAAACTCGTAAATATACCTAGTACGTAGACTCTAGAGCCACACATTATATGACTCCTGATGTAGATATACTCACTAATCTAACTATATATACTGGTTCTAATCAGGTATCAGTAGGAAATGGTGCCTTTATATCTATAACCCATACATGTGATTTCTCTATACACACACTAGATAGACCCTTACATCTTAAGAATGTACTTGTTGTCTCCTCTCTTATACACAATCTCTTATCTATCATTAAACTGTGCTTTGACAATAATTGCATTGTTAATTTTGATAAGATCTCTTTTTATATCAAGGATTGTCAAACTGGTAAACTTCTCCTTCAACAACAGACCAAACATCACCTCTGCCCTATTAAGCTTTGCACTACTAGATCCTCATAGACTCTTTTTGCATCTATCATACCGAGAGAGATATAGCATACTTGGTTGTGCCATCCACATGTGGATGTCCTTGATCATCTTGTTAGAAGTCATCACATTAGTGTTAATTTGTTCTCATCCCCCTCCAATCCCTGTCATGCTTGCAACATTGGCAAGTCTACTCGCTTGCCCTTTCAGCACTCAACTCATTGTGCATAGAACCCTTTGGATATTATCCATTCTGATGTTTGGCAATCACCGATTAGATTTAATTTATGGTTTCGATACTATGTTATCTTTGTTAATGATTGCACTCACTACTCTTGGATATGTCTAATGCACAACAAAATGAGGTCTTCCCCAATTTCCAAAATTTTAAATTACTAGTTGAAAATTACTTCTCTAATCGCATTAAAGTCTTCCATTATGCTGGTGGTGGTGAATTCATAAATAATGTCTTCACTAATTTCCTTTGTGTCAACGACATTTTACCTTCAATTTATCTTGTCCTTACACGCCACAACAAAATGGTATTACTGAACACAAACACCATCACATTACAGATCTTGCTCACACTATCCGTTTGCATGCCAACTTACCACCTACATTTTGGGTTGATGCTGCCCTAACTGCCATTTACACAATTAATTACTTATCCTCAGCTACACTCAATCACAAATCACCATTTGAGCTTCTCTATCACACTTCCACTTATTACAACTATTTACGCACATTTGGACGTCTCTGTTATCCCAAGACCACACCTCAAACTCCCTATAAACTCTTCCCTCGTTCATTGCCTTGCATTTTTATTGGTTATTTTGTGCAACATAAAGGCTATAGATGCGTGGACCCTATCTCATGTCTTGTCTACATTAGTCGTCATGTTATCTTTCATGAAACTTTTTTTCCTTATAGCAATCTTGTTGTCTCCCTTGATACTCCATCTGACCTATCCCCTCTCACTTGTACCATCTCTCCCCATTACTTACCAAACCAATTCCTACTTTCTAACTTGACCCTTCCTGAAGAAAGCCCCATCGAATCATCACCGTTTACACTACCTCAATCCCCAAACACTACTCTCGTCACAACAACTAACCCTTCTCTTCCCTTGCCCCTAACTCTACCTTTATGTCTACCTCCAATCTTGTCCCTACTACTTCTATCAGTCATCATGAACCCCCGCCCATCACACATGTTTACAAACTCACTCATTTTAGGGCCCACCCTTCCACCATCTACCATATATCTTTCTTCCTCCACTACCTCATCTGGCCCTCTACCTTCACCATTTCTCACCATAGCATCCACCTCCACATTGAATTCTTCTTTTAAACCCACTCACTCCATGCATACCCGTTCTTAATCTAGCATTAGAAAAACAAAAACTATCCTTAATCTCCACATGCACAAAACCTCCCTCGAGCCCCATCACTATACCGAAGCCCTTTGGGAGCCCACTTGGGTTACTTCCATGAGAGAAGAATTCAATTCTCTCCTTCAAAACCAAACTTGGGTCCTTGTTTCAACTCAACCCAATTAATATATTGTTGGTAGTACATGGAAAATTTCACACTAAATACAAAGCCGATGGCCAGGTTGAGTGTTATAAAGCTTGCCTTATTGCCCAAGGCTTCACTCAGCGAGCAGGTATTGATTATAATGAAACATTTAGTCTTGTTGTCAAACCCACCACCATTCACTTTGTTTTCTCTCATGCAATTTCCTCTTCATTGACCATTCATCAACTTGATGTTAAAAATGCCTTCCTATATGGTCACTTAAATAAGACAGTGTTTATGAAACAACCTCTTGGGTTTTATTCATCCATGTTATCCCCACCATGTCTATAAACTCAAGAAGTCCCTTAATGGTCTCAAATAGGCTCCTCATGCTTGGTTTCATTGGTTCAATACCTTTCTTTCTTGCATTGGATTTTACAAAAGTAAGGCTAACACTTATGTGTTCACATTTTCTCAATGCTCAGACATGCTTGTCCTCCTTCTCTATGTTGATGACATCATTCTTATTGGAAATAACCCCCACCTCATAGTACATTACTTATCTCTTCTCTCTTGACAGTTTGCAATGAAGGATCTTAGGGATCTTCACTTTTCCTTGCATGTCAAGGCTAGCCACAAACCTTAAGGCGTACACTTAAGTCAATCTCACTTCTTTCATGACCTCCTCAAACACCACAACATGTACCTCAACAGACCAGTCCAAACACTAATGTCCCCGCACAGTCATCTTAATGCCCATGGGTTTTCATTACTACCTAATCCTACTTCCTATTGAGGGATCATTGGGGCACTCCTGTATCTTTATTACCAAACCAAATATCAATATTGCAGTTAGTTAGTTGAGCCAATATATGCATCAACCAAATATTAACCACATAAAGGCGGTTAAACGAGTTCTTAGATATCTTTATAGCACCATGACACTAAGTTTACCTATTATTCGTACATCTTGCACATCTTTGACTACGTATGTTGATGCTGACTAGGCTAGTTGTCCAGATACTCGCAGATCTACTAGAGGGTATGCCATATTTCTTAGACAAAATCTAATTGCTTGGCGTTCTAAGAAACAACCTACTGTCTCTAAAAGCTATACTGAAGTAGAATACAGAGCCCGCACTTATGCATTTGCAGAATCCACTTGCATTTGTCATCTCTTACATGAATTGCAAGTCTCCATCCATCGCCCTAGCATTCTATGTTGTGACAATCTTGGATTTGTCTATATGACAATCCTATCCATCATAACAACACAAAACACATTGACATTGATTATCATTTTGTGCATGAACAAGTTGCCACAAGTTAAATCTTAGTCAGATATACCCTTGCTTGTCATCAGTACACAAACATCCTCATGAAGAATCTTTCTACATCCACATTCATTTATCATTGGAACAATCTCTTTTTGTGACCAGCACCATGAGAATGAGGGGGCGTATTATAGTATATTATTAATTTATCATTTTATAAGGGTATAATAGTAATTTTACTTGTGTATTCCTTATGTATTAAGATTTCCCATTATATATATATTGTGTTGTACATCATTCTTCATCATTAAGATAATAAAATACAAAAACCCTATTCATTCATTCTCACATGTACAGGAGTAGAAATATGATATATATTCCATTGGTAATTAATATTTGAAAGCATGGAATCCAGCATGATAAAGCTGTGTAGATACATCCGCTAAAAGGGGATTGTCGAGTAAGGTTATATTCCCATCCACCAAGGGAAGAACTAATAGAGGAAAATTTGTACTTCTTATTTTAGGTTGTCGCACATTTATATGGTGTATTATACCGTAGGTTAGGGTTGTGGAACAAATCAATCCATATAAATCAAACATAAAGTCAAACACATTGTCTTTTTTTGTAAGTATTCTATTAAGATTTTTTTTTAATATTTTATTCAGACATGTATTCTTCATGATAGTAAAATTAGATTGGTCATGTTTTATTTTGATTATTTTGGTGTATCTACAAATAAGTTAATTTTTAGATTGTTAGCCTCTAGTGTTTTAAATCATTCTTTTTCTTTTTCATTGTTGTATTGATTAGTCAATTTATATTATCTAGTTACTTATTGGTTTATATAATTGATGATGTGTTGATTGAAAGCACAATAGATTGAATTTTTGCCTTATATCGAGATAGTATATTTTAATTTTATCAAGCCTATTATATCATTGTAGTTCAAAATAATTTAAAAATCGAACTAGTATAGAACTATAGTTTATGATTGATGAAAACCCTCCCTCTCTTACTATAAGTTTTACATATTTATTTGGGTAAATAATTAATTTCATTTATCATTATTTGTATTTGCATAAGAGATAAGAACTATATAATTAAAATCTTTAAATGAAATGTATTTTATTTTAAAAACAAAAAATAGTTTGAATTGCAAATCAAACTGAATTAAACATTTTTTTTCAGTGGAAAAAATTATATCCAAATTGAACCGAACATCATCGCGCCTACCCCTACAATTTGTCAAAAAATAAATATGAATAAATTATACAGACTTATTCGAAAACTTTGAAATTGTACTAATTTCGTCTAATTGTTTAATATTTCCAACTCCGGACATATGTGAGAGAGAGAGAATTAAAGGTCAAAACGTCATACTCAGTTCAACTGGGATCGATAAAAAATATAAAAACGATTCATGTTTTAATTTTAAAAAATAAAAAACATAGAGTTACATTAATTATAAGTTAAATAAATTAAAACTTAAGTATTTACTAAATAAATAACACCAAAAGGTATAATTAAAAGTAACTTCAGTTAATGTATCAATATTTCATGTGATTAAAAAAATAAATCAATATTCAAGAATAAATTCATTTAAGGTATCAAATGATTAAAAATAGGAATCAAATCAACATTTTATAACATGAATCAAATAAGATATTAATAATTAACCATTGATAAAAATTAAGAAAACTTATTAAAAAACTAATTCAAATGTTTGGTACCTTAAATAATTTTTCTACAATATTGATACTCATTTGATTTTCTTTGAGAAACATTAATTCTTCTCTTTAACCATTCAAAACATTGATAATATAAATGAACTTATCCATAAACATTGATACCTTTTTATATGAGTTATCATATACTTGTATAATTTATACTGATTATGTTGTTTATTATAGAATTGATCAAATTACAAGATTGTTATAATGAATAAGGGTTTTTCATGTTTCTAATTGAATTCAATCAAGTTTTTAGAATTTTATTTTTAATTTTACTTGCATTCTTAATGTTGATTTATAGGACAAACACAGTTCTTCTCTCCCCAAATAAAGTTCAAATCCTCATTTCACAATAAAAAATGAAAATTAAATTAAAATAAAAGTAAAAGAAATCATTTGTATCTTCGATCAACAGGCACCTTCGTTTTCCATAACTTGTCTAATGAAATTGTTGACTATACTAGAGGGCGTTTACATTTTGTTAGGGAATATATAGTATCAGGACGAAAAGGACTCGTTGTGTGCTTTTTGTGTGTGCACCACTCAGCCCTTCACTAGGAAACTTGGAGCATGTCCACATGAACCTATGATTAATTAGGGCAGTAGGTTGTCATTTATACGGGAACAGACTACATAGACAAAGAAACGTGGGAAGAGACTATGAAGAACTGCAAATTCGTGGTGAGTTAATGGTATGAGGAATATTTTGGTAACTTTGAACAACAGATTTTCTTGATACAACGTAATTTCTTGAGAAGAAAAGCAAAACTATTACTCATTATATGCTGAATACATGTTATGTTTTATCCTGTTAAAGCAGTTGATAAACTTCTCCTTACGTTTTCCTACTTACAAGTTGCCACTACTAGGATGGCTAGCTTGAGATATTGTCGTTTTTTGGTGAAGTCAAATGTTGATATTTTGTTTGAAGTTCCAAATTTACACAAGGCTGAAGTGATGGATCTGAACTAGGTCGATCCTCAACTTATTTGTAGTGATAAGATATTGCAATTCTCGAAGGTAGACAAAGGCCATTTGGTTTATTGGTTTTGGCTTCTGATGGTAAAAAAGAACAAACTGCGGTCTTTACTGGAACATTAGGAAGATTAAGCTTGTCTTTTTGTGCTCATGTGAAGTGATTAGAGTAGGTTTAGTTTGCAACTAACTAATCTTAAGCATTTTCTAATTTGTGTTGCATGGTTTTGAATATTAAATTCGGAAAAGTCATCCCTAAGTTGTTAGGGCTTGATAAGACAATTTATGGTTGACATAAACCCCTAGGAAGAGCAAATCTCTCTATGAAGCTTGGTATGGTTTCACCAAACGATTTTTCCTAACTAGTCCAACCTAGTTTCTATAAAGCTTTGCCAAATTTTTTTCAATTTAGAATGTCTTTTGGTTTTTCCCACCTTAAAAAGAAAGCACCAATGTAATATAAAATCAAACATAAATCCAAGGACAACAAACGGTAAAAGATAACGTTGGCACCTCTAATCATTACTGTTTATCTATTTATCCATTATGCTAATTTGACTATCAAAGTGGCAACAGTGAACATTCTTCTAGTATCTGTCAATTTGTTATTGTTTTGCAGATCCATTAATTTGAAAGTCCAAATCCAACGGTACATAAATTTGTTGTTTAACACTCATAACCAAGTTAGCTAGATAATATATCAGCCATTGCTTTGAACTCTAAAGTAATGGATTCTTGGCAGATTGCAGTACCGCTGAAACGCCATGATAATCGAGCAAGTTTTGGAACTCTTCTTTGAAGTTGGGACTGGGCTGTCGACCCTCGAATAGAATTTGAAAAATAATAATAATAATAATAAAAAACTATAATTTATTTCGTATTAATCTCTCGTGTCAAGTATATCCTTATTTCATCATCAAATATTTTATTAAGTACAGTTGTTACGGTAGAACAAACTTATGCAATTTTTTTATATAATTACACTCTATTTTGGGAAAAATATTAGGATCCGACCAGTTATTTTTCTTTTTTCATTTTTTTTTCTATAACATCAGGTCGGGTAGAAAAAAATTTAAACCTAGTATGTTTCATTTAGAAAACTAATACTCACATGATTAAGTATAAAGTTATACGTTAGGCAATTCATTTTTGAAAAGTTCAAAGTTTAGTTTTATTTATTTATTTTTCTGAGAACACAATTTTTCTACCGAGATAAGGAGCCATCACTTTACAGCGGTAACTACTAGTATGACGATAAATTCTTCTTTATTCGCCAAAATATTACGCCATCAATAATTCGCCTGATGTGCATTAGACCCATATGGGTAATTTTATTTTTCTTTTCTTAAAAAAAAATACAAATAACTTATAAATTTTGATCGCACTTCAATTTCCAAATGTTAGAAATGATCATTATAGATATACCTCTTTATCTTTGGTGCAAGAACGTATTTTTGAAGTGCCCTTTAACAGCCCGCAGACCTTGATCTCAGTGCATTTGCTATGAATGAAAGAGGAGGGGGGTGGGCCGTGGGGGTTATCAAATATTCTACACGTTGCTAACTTATTAAAATCAAACATTCCGGGGAACTTGATATGTATTAAATTTATATTGTTCCAGTAGTGGTTTGGTATTGATATTGTTTTAGTATATTATCAGTTTTTTATCAGTATCATGTATGTATTAATTCAATATTTATTTGATTTGAAAACGATACCAAAACAATATTAAAACAACAATCCAAAAATTCATAAAATTTTTCATAATATTCAAAATTTAGAAAGCATATTTATTTATTTCATCAGTGTACCAATGAGACACAAACGTTTTAAAATAAATATTTTTACAAATAAACGAATCGGAAACATATGCAGATACATATAAAAATCCGGACATCCAATCAGACTATAAAGTTCAACACGTAGCGGAGCCATTCACAATATGTGGAAATAAAAAAGTATATGTATATTATAATTAATTTTTTTATATAAAAAAAAAGTCATTTGTAATTTACTGAAACTTTTTACACGCCTGCCTTGCGTGTGTTGGCAAATCTATGGAGATCTAAAACCGTGGGCAGTACGCCAATATTTCCGGGAAGTTTTCTGTTAATTCGCCTAGATTTTTCTAAACAACATTGATGTTTTAGGAAATTTTTCCGGTCCCATATATGCCATTATGATTCAATTATTAAAATAAATATTATTAGTGTTGTATTAAGTATTTTAATATTATAATTAATAATAAAATTTCACCGTACAATGTTTCTCTAGTTTTGTTTATTGTATTTTATAGAGGGCACTTTATAAGCTTTGTCATGTACCGTGCTGACGGAAGAGCATCTTACCAACAGTTCTCATATTCCCTTTTTTTTTTTTGCTTTTTCATGTGATGTAAGCTGACATATTATATGTCGTCCTTACAAAATTAACTAGGGTAGGTGCTAACTCAAAAACAGTGCCCAAAGCTTAAACAATGGGCTTTTAAAACAAGCCAATTTTCTTGCTTATTAAGCATTAAAAATATATATATATATATATATACATGTGAAAAGAAAGAAAAAAAAAAATATATATATATATATACATATATTTTAAGTGGAATCCCCACAAAGAAGCAAAAGCAAACTATATGACTTCACATTCCTCAAAAGGGAAAATGAAATTTTAACTGTTAAAGTGCTTAAAGAGACCTCTGCACCTTTAGTCTTAAGTATTTAAACTAAGTGGAAGCCCCCTAAACCCTACCATGGACAAACTTTTTGGTGGGGTTAGTAATGATTTCCTTTGAATTTATTGAAAACTACAAACCTCATCCTGTAATTTTATTTGTTTAATTAATGGTGTGCCCTATCATTCTTCTATTGCAGAATCATTGATTAGATTCTAATAGGTTAGGTTGCTAAGATTCTTATATGGGTACAAAGTGGTGTAATATCAAATGTCAAATTAATTGATACTTTTATGGCATTATTTTTGTAATAAAGTATAATTTTTGGTCAAGATAGTCATCCTTTCAATAAAAAAAGTGAATAAAAATTATTTATTTATTATATATCACATAAAATAAATTTTTTTCTTATAAAATTTTTACAAACCAAACGAAATAGTAAATATCAATTTTATTCTAGTGAACCGAACATGCCATTAAAGTACTTCTTAAGAATCTATGTAAAAAATTTATTAAAATTTTCACCATGTGTGTGTATATAAAAGTGAAATATTTGGTTATTTAGTGTTTTTATGAGTTCCACAAATTACAATTTTTTTTTTTTTTTGCTATCACAGCCACTACATGAGTGCCACTTGTAGTGACAAATGAAAAAGTGATATTAAAGTTAAACCCACTCTTGGAATGTGGCTGCCTATGTAGCTATTGAGGCAATTGTCACATAGTGTCTTTTCCAAACACAAAGGAACATGGGCCCATTGATTTGAAGTAAAGTGGGGTTTAGGCTTCCAAACCCTGAATTATCACCTCTCACATAACATCTTCTTTTTAACTTAAAAGGGAAAAGATCTTTGAAGTGGAAACGTGGTATCTTGGACGACTTTTCGATGGAAACCTTTACCTTTAAATTGCTATGGTAGTCTGTTTATTCATTTCATACATTTGAGATTAAATGAAGTCTCATGTCCAGGGGAAAGATATGCGATTTTGTCCATTGGGAATTATTCTGTTGGATGATTTATAAATTAGCTACGTGAAGAATTTCTACCTCACATCCAATATCCAAAAACTAAAATAAAAATACTAGATTTTAATATAGTGGATATTTTGGAAGTACAATAATGATGTGAAACAATTAAATGGGCATATATGTGTGTATCAGTAGTAATTACCATTAAAATATTGGCATATATAACACGTCCAAATTACTTACGATAATTGTTCTGATAAGATCATACACAATGGTCTCGACTTCATTTAGTGTTTTTATGTGCCATATAACTTTTTAAAAACCTTTCTTTCTTAAGTACCTTTTTGGCTTAAAGAACCCGTTATTTAATCTAAGATCCTTCATTTTGAGATCTATAAATACTGTTTAATACCTTAAATGTCATCGATTTTTTTTTTCTATTAGTTTGTAATTCCATTTGTTAAAAATTTGAAAAAACAAAATAAGGATTTATAAAGTATAACGAAGAATCTTATTACACTGGTGGAAATCTAAAAAATAAGATTCTTAATCTAGGAAATTATATCAAGGACATCCATGGTAGATGTTTAACTATGATTTCTTATATTTTGTGTATCAAAACTTTTTTAGTATTTACATGAAATGTGCTTATACATGTAGCATATAAACATGTAATATGAAATACCTATTGGATTTCTTTTCAAAATGGCATCCTTTAAAAATGTGTTCTAATGCTATTTCATATTGTTTATAGATCATGATGCTTCTTATTTATATATACATATATACACACAAATACAGAGACAAAATAAAAAACCAAAACTGTTGATTTATTATCTTGTTTTAAGATTTAAATTTCCAGGATTATTTAGGTAAAGAAAAGAATCTAAATTGTTATGTAGTTAATGGCTTACTCTTTGATGGTTTCTTTATGTCTAAGTTATTTTCCATCATATATTAGGATGCGGACATTATGCAACTCTCTCCCTATATATACATGTTGTTTATGTCTTGGGTAAAATAAGTAAGAGTAGCAAATGCAAGGGATCATGGTACAATTAGACTTAAAAAGAAAGCTTTGAATAAGCAATTGAAATTCATGATGAATACGAAGTGGGTGCAATTTGATAGGGACATGACACAATCTAGTTAAATATGACAAAATAAATATTGCAGGAGATACCGAAGAAGAATATAGTTGAGGGGTTGTGGTTGTGGAAGAAATTAAGAGTTGTATTTAAAATGTATATATGTTAAGATTGAGACAAATTCCAAGCAATGATCCTCTTTGTTGTCCATCTTCTACATTCTATGTATTCAAGAAAACTAATGATATATGGAAATGACAACACGACCAATTAGACCACGCAATATATTCAAAGAGAGGTGTTCCAAAATTTATAATCATTGTAGTCAAGTAGTAATGGTAATTTAGTGGGAGAATGTCGAAGTTGTGACATAATCTATTACCATTAGAGCGAAAAAGCTAATATCACGTTTGGTACGCAGGAATGATTTAGAATAAAGTGAATTTGGGAATGAAAAACCCAATCCTATGTTTGAGAGATTACATGAAATGGAATGGCTAAAAGTGTAATTGTCGAGAATGCCTTTAATAATAATGCAAAATATTAATACATGATAGGATAAAAAAGTAACTACACTCATATAATTAATGAGAGTTGATTGAAATCACGATTCTACCTTCTCAAAAGTAGAATCGTATTCTTCTTCAAAGCCGAAATTGTTGATTTTAATGAATCGTGATTATGGCTTCTAAAAACACTCCCAAACAGTGGGAAATGGAATGAAAGTAGGAATCGCGACTCTATTCCAGTCCATTCCTACGTACTAAACATGCAATAAGAGGATTGGGCTCTCAAAGTGTGGTAGAACCAGTACCAAACATGAAATGATTGAAGTAAAGTAGTTGTTGGAAAAATCAGTATTCATGTTATTGCAATGATACCAAGCTAATTTTATTGCATTCAACATTTACTACCTAACTAAGATTTGGACCAATAATGTTACTACCTCTCTCCCAAATGAGTTATGAGGAAAATGATACTATCAGTCCAAACTTCAATTTAGCAATAAATATCACATGCTATAAGCTCACGTTAATAATTACAAGTTCATTTGAAAGTTAAAGTCCCAAATATAAATCACTCCTAAACATATACTCAATCATTATTCATGTCAAAGACTGGCCAGTACAAAATACTACCCAGTCCTAATGCTGGACAGGATGAAAATGGGAAAGTAATTACAATTAGATAGTGACATAGAGAATTTCTTTCTAATAATGTTATTTGAATCAATTGCTTTCGGGCTAAAAGCTTTTATTGATAATTTAGTTTTTAAACTTTCAATTTTAGTGATTTAATATATATAGTTTCAATTTAATGTGTCCATTAATGAAAAAGTAACGCGGTTACACTTTTTGGTATTTTAGTGTGTGTGCTTTAGTTTTAATTGCATTATGTTGTATATTCTTTAATTTTAATGTAGTTTAGAGTCCATTCACTAATTAATTCACTAAAAATTAATATTTTACTTTTCTTAAATGATATATTATTCTAAATTTTAAAAGAAAGTTATGTATTAATTCACTGAAAATTAATTTTAGATTTTTAACTGATATATTATTTTTAGAAATAAAAAGAAAATTATTTATAAATGATAAGTTTGTTCGTAAATAATTTTTTGCATATAATGTTTAATTTTTATGAAATATTATATCACTAGAAAACTCTCTACATCAATTTTATTTAGAAGGGTAAATGTTAAATTTAACACTTAAAATTTACATAAAAATTTTAATTTAGTATTTAAACTTTGAAGTGATTAATTAAATACTCAATCAAATTTTTTGCAACTATTTTTATTACCTCTTTAATATTGTTTGCTCTATTTTTAGACATAAAATAAGCAATATATCATTGAATTTTTATTAACACATCCAACACCATTTAGTACTGATATATGTGTCTTTTATGCTAGGAAATAGATCAAACGTTTTTAGTGAGATAGTAAAAAAAGTAATGAAATCTTTGATTGAGTATTAAATTGATCACGTACCCAATTAAACTTAAGTGTGAAGTTAAAATGTCAAATTAGACATTTTTCATATTTAGAAATAAGATCTCGCTATGTATTCCAAGATAACATAAGTAAAATTTGAAAATGATTATTATTTGTAAATCATGTATTATTCCTTATAACATAAATTTTTAAACTTATTAAATAATATACCTCTATATAATGTAATATTTCTTTAGATTTTCTTTCCTTTTTTTTTTTTTTGTAGTGTCATTAAAAAGCCTTTATCAAAATTGCTCAAAAAGTCATCCCATCAATTTTGGGATTGAAAGATTTATATTGACTAACTCATATGCCTAAATTAAAGAAATTTTTTTCAATAATCTAATGAAAGATTTTTTAGGGACACTACAAAAGAAAATATAAACAAATGTTATAGTAAATAATGGTGAATCATTCAACAAATTTGAAAATTCACGTTATAAGGCAAATGACACTTGAATTATGAATTATAACCTTTTTCAAATTTTACCTGCTCTATTTTATTATGAAACACATAGTAAGATCTTATTTTTGAACAAAATTAGTTTTGAGAGTTTTCTAATGATATAAAATTTTATAAAAATTTAATATTAAATGCGAAGAATTATTTACAATCGAACTTATCATATGCAAATAATTTTCTTTTCAAAACAATATATTGGCTAAAAATCTAAAATTAATTTTCAATGAATTAATACATAACTTTCCTTTAATTTTTAAATAATATATCACTTAAGAAAAAAAATTAATTTTTAATAAATTAATTATGGAATAGACACTAAAGTACATTAAAATTAAAGTAGAGACACCAAAATGCAATCAACACTAACGTACAAACAATAAGATGCACAAAAAATATAACGGTGTTAACTTTTTTTATTTACAGAGATACTAAATTGAAATATAGATACTAAATTGTTAAAATTGAAAATTTAGACATTAATTTGCCAAATACCAGTGCCTTTATCTCATTGTTTTTTTTTTAAATTTTTTATGGTGGGTTCTCTTTTTGGTTTCGTTACTCAGATGTTCATTTATTCTTACGTCACAGAGCTATCCCAACCGAAATAGAAAGAAATCTTACAAGCAGTTGGACAAAATATAAAGTAACTACAACGTTAAATGATTTTATTTGAAGTCCAAGAACTGCATTCTTGGATAAGGTTAGATAAGTCTATGTCTATTAAATTCTATTGTTAATTTGAATTTTATATGGTAACCAAACAAGAGTTTGAAGTTTGAATCATTAAAAAAAGTAAACTAATAAAGTAAATGGCAAAAAATTTTTTTAAAAAGTAAATTATCAGTAATTCTAATAGAGTAAAACAGATTTAACGCCAATTCTATATCTTATTAATAGCAATTCTAATAAAGTAAACTAATAGTACTACGTCTGTTTGAATTCTCTTATTTTATCTATATTTTATTTGTATTTGATTTGTATTTGATTTGTTTAATTTATTTATATATAAAAATATTTATTTTTTATTTATATTATTTATTGATGAATATTTCGTATAAAAATAATAAAAATAAAATATAAAAACGAATAGAAGGTAGACTAACCAATCATACTCACATAACTCGTGCCCCTAAAACAAAAACCTCCCATGCCACAGGGTTAGATAATTAATTACAGTAAAATTCAAGTGTACGTACCAAATAGTTTTATCTTTATTGGGTGAATTCAGAACATGTTAACAGGAACCAGCAAGTTCCAGAGTACGAAACCGGCTCCCAAGGAGCATCAGAAACTAGCTTGTGCAGGCTACAACAGGATCAATATCCGGTCTCCTCCGTACCAAAGGTTATGTATCTCAAATTAAAGGATAAGATGCAGATAGAAAGAGGTACTTTAATAGACTTTAATTTTAGGCTCAATTTATCATTGACGTCCACGATAACTGTTGTTCAATTAAATTGTTTATAAAAAAGATTCAGATAAAAAAAAAATAAATATTTTTAATATATAGATATAAATAAAAATTAACAATTCAAAACAAGATCTTAACATAACTTCATCAATTCCCGATGTAACAAATAACACTCAAAATATAATACATTAGCAACTAACCTTAGAAGTTGCCAGTAATTTTTAAGTTTCATCTTAGTATGAAAATATCGCTTGAATTTATCAAAGTTTACACTATGTTGATTGAATGGAATCAATAAACTTATTTCCAACTTTATCTTTTTGATTTAAATTTGTGAAAAATCTATCAAAAGAATGTCATTCCATATGATGTAAAATAGATATGGAATCCTTATTCCTTCCTTTTATTGGAAGAATAGTTGTTCCTGATGAAAAAGTATTTTGTTTTAAAAATGCCTCTAACTATAAAATGAGGAATCTCTATTCTTTTTTAACTTATTCCATTCCAATGAATCAAGCATGCTATTTGTGTATTTGACTTTGATCTTAGTTTTTTTATTTATTCTTTATTATTTATCTTTTGAAAATACAAAAGTTGACAACCTTTTGTAATAAGTTCATCAGAATTATGGAATTATTCGATATATTTCGAAATTTATTACATTAAAATTTAATCAAGTTATTTACAGTTTTGCCATGTAAATTTGGAAAGTGGAATCCAAATAGCAAACATTTATTTCCCTTTTTAAGGGTATGGAATCTAAGAAATCAGCTTTAGGCATACCTAAATTACTCAAACATCGAGATTGTTTTGACTTCTTCTCCATATTACTTATTGAATTTTTTTTTTTTTTTTCATGGGAGGGCACATCTCAACATCGATAAGTGATAAGATATTATAATAAGGCATGATTATATAATTTATATGGACACGGGTACGATATGATTAAAAAATCATTTCAGTAAAAAATTAAGTATGAAGGTTACAAAAATACATGATAAAAATATAAGTTATCGTCTTCCTCAGATCGTCACGGGCCAGAACGATGACGTTTGGTTTCTCTTTCCCTTTTCTTAAAACAAGGCTTTTTATAGTCATGTCAATGTTTCACATAGGTTATATTTCTCTATAGTATGTCCGTTTTCGTATTCCTCCCACTTGCCTTGCAACTTGTATGTATTCTATATATATTTGGCCAAAAAGGAATTGCTTTGTGAATCCAAATATTAAAAAAACATATCATGATCTTATAAACACCATAGTTCCTTTTTCTTAAAAAAAAAAAAAAACATAAATTATTTGACACTATCAATGGTATAAAATCGAATATTTGCATTATCAACTATTAAATGTGTCTTTTGTATTATAACCATTATTAATAATATGTTGTTGTTTATTTATTAACCGATCCAACATGTAATGACAATTCAAAATAAATCAATAAAAAAAATTCACCTAATGAGATGATGATATGATATAAAATTATTAGGCTTTGAATGGTTGGTTCCCTTGTCGATAACACCTTGCTAGTTCGTTTCAAACTATTTGTTAAAAAATAGATATATTTTTACTCATAAACAGATAAACAAATCAAATATAGATTATATACAAATAAGATATAAATGCAGACCAGATACAAATACAAATAAAAATTAAATTAGATAACCTGAAAAGTCCTCAATATAATATGTATTACTATATGAATATTTTTTTTAGGCTTAAGTACTCCTTTATTTTTTTTCCTTGTATGCTTGATAACGTGATCATATTCAAATTCTAATCAAATATAACATTAGGAAAACTAAATATAAGAATGATACTCTGTTATCTCTACCACAATTACATTAAAACATTAAAAAAGTATTAAAACCCTAATATTAACAAGTCTTAGTAATGAAGTTGAAAAAAATGGAGTAAATGGTTTTCATGCATTTATTAATTATAAACTTTTACCAATATAAACCTATTTATAATAGAATCGTTTACATTTTATTTGATTGAATGGAATGAACAGTATTCCAACTTTATTTTCATGGATTATTTATTTCTTTGTTTGGTTTATAAAAAATTTCATCAAAAAATTTTTATTCCGTATGATACGAAATAGATAAGAAATCCTCATTCGTTTTCTTTATTAGAGAAATAACTATTCTTGATCAAAAAATATATTTTATTCAAAATTCTTTAACTATAAAATAAGATATTGTTATTTCTTTTCAACCTTATTATCTTATTTTAAAAATACTTTTAACTATAAAATAAGAAATTACTATTTCTTTCCACCTTTATTCCATCTCAGTGAATAAAACGTACCATTGGTGTTTACGTTGATTAATCCGGTGCCAAATCAATTGTGTCCACCGTCCGTTTTTCAACTATATTATTTCTTTGATTTAACCAACGTACTTTTAATATTGATTTAAAAAGCGTTTGTTTATTAAATATCAGCATATTCAGCTGAAAATAAATCTGACGGTGACCAAATATATATTTTCCCATCAAAGGCACTTAAATTGTATGTGAGTGTAATTACAAAATTGGGATGCTTAAATTTTTTAGAGAGATCCACAAATTGAAATAAATTATAATTAATATATATATATATGGTTTTATAAATTTATTGGTAAACACGTAGCAAAGTTACAATAACGATCATCGTAAAGTAGCCAAGAGCAAAAGAATACAGGGAAAAAAAAAAACATAGAATTCTAATCATTTAAAGTGTAGCCAAATATTCCAGAAGAAGTATATTTGCATCAGCATCAAGAAGATTCCAAAGCGTGTTACAACCACAAAAAATGAGCTCCTTTTGAAGCTTACAAGCATGAATTAACACAACACAATTAATCACTACTTAGACTGCCTTTTTTTATTTTTTTTTTTCTTTCCTTCATGGTCTAAGAATCTTTGCACGCAACTTGGACCTCCTCCTATTCATCACCATCTCATATCCCTCCATTGAATGCTTTTTCCAGCAAAAAGAGCACCACAAAACTAATTCATCAACCTTTTACTTTTGAGCAATGATACACAGAACCCTCTTTTTGCAATTGGATCGTCTATATAATTTATAAATATTTCAATAACCGATTCCCGATTACTTACTAAGGTTTAAACGAAAAATATTTCAAATTTTTACGTTAGCCACACACATTAATGATAGCAAGTGTTTTTTTTCAAACCTACCATTGGTATATTCCAAAATCTTCACTATTAACATTTAATTCACGTGACATCTTAGTATTATTAAAACTTTTTATTCCCAAATTGTGCCCATACCTTTGCAATTTTCCAAATATGAGTATAAACTAGAGTTTCCTAATGGGATTTATGCCCCCGAAAGGAGGATGCACTTTGTCTCCCTCTAAGCAATAAAATAACTTAAATTTATGTCCTCAATTTTTTAGTATGATGTGATGTCATCTTAAAATATGTTTGTTTCATTATATTCTGATCATTTTGATATTATATTTTTATCATTTTTCAAATATATATTTATGAAAAAATAGATACCGATAACAAATTGACACTTTTACTTATAAACTAACTAAATAAATACAACATAAATGTGATACAAATAGATTATAAATATAAATAAGATACAGATGAAGATACAATATAAACAAAAATATGACATTCCAGAAAAACAAACAATTAACTATATGTGTGTGTAGTAGTTTCTTTGTTTGCATTTAATCATACCATATAGGTTATTTTACAAAATTATGGCTAAGTGTAGTAAAAACTTGGCAATTTAATATTAAATATCTTTTTGCTAAATTAGTTAAGAATCTTCCAACATCAAGGTACTAAGTTGGAATTTCATTTCCTTTTTCTTTTTTTCTTTTGCAGAAATCAGCAAAATTTATATGGCTTAAACATAAAGTATCCTTGGCCCCAAAAAAAAAAAAAACATAAAGTATCCGAAACTAGAGTGTTAACCATTAAATTGAAAGTTGGTCGCAGAAATTTGGATGACAAGTGTCAGAATTTGTTTGATACATACAGCTGCACTACCCCCCAGTTTCTGACCCCAAAATCTGTTGATGTTAACTTAAGAATCCAAGTTCAAGAATCCGCCGAGCAAATTGTTCAACACACATAAATGAGATGGACCCCCATGACCTGATCTTATAGGTGCCTAAGTTATTTTTTTACCTCTGATCAATGCAGATATTTTAATTACTACAAACAAAAATTTCAACTCCCCCCAAAAAAATAAAAAGACACCAACATATTCAATTCAATAATAAATTGAGAAAATTTAACTTAAACTAATTCACTAATTAGCTAATCAAGATCCTACTAATAAGATTGTTCAAAATATTAATTTAGATCCCGTATCAATACTCTTTTTGACTCGTTTAAACACCAAAAAAGTGCAAATCAGGGAAAATTGTACAAGCAGATGTTGTTTATATAAATTTGGTGGAGTGGAGGATACATACATACATACAATCAAACTCAAAACCTGCTAATTGCTCAATAATTGGGTATGGGACCAATCCAATTCAACTTAAGCTAATGATTTAACAATACACGTATTCTAGCACACACACGTGTACATATTCTGAAATACAGTACCACTGACTGCCAGGTAACTACACTTAAACTTACTCTGCTTCTTCTGCTTCTTCTTCTTCTTCTTCTTCGTTTAACCCCCACAAAACAGCAGCTTCTTTCAGTTGACCCATCAGGCTAAAAGACAAAAACACACTTCCCCATTTATTTAATCCAATTCCTGTTTTCAATGTTCAACTTTAATATTAAATATTTGTGTAACCACAATTGAACATAGTCCTAGGAAGTAACATAGACCATTTAATTCGATATTATCGTTAACGGATGCTCTAAACACTTGATGTTCTGGATCGGAAAATCATGTGTTTAGGCACTTCGATAATACCTCATGTGTTCAGACTCTTGGATAATACCATGACGAAATGACATTTTTTTTTTTATTTTTTATAAACTAGGTTTTCATTATTATTAGTATTATGATGACAGCTTATTATCAATAGCGTACCCATGGAGAGCACCGACTTCAGCAAGCTTAGCCTTGAGGTGTCCGCTCAGGTGGAGCGCCACGAGCGACTCCAACCCTCCCAAGGCAGTACACCGATGAAGACGGCCGGCGCGTAGGCTCTACGCGCGGAAGGGGGAGCGTCGTTGGGAGTAGGGAGGGCAGTGATCTCATCGTCGTCAATTCGATAACGGTTGGGGTGACACCAATGGTGGCGAGGAGGTTCTTCATGGCATGGCACATGCAGCATGAGGATTTACTGAAGATGATCACGGGGTGCTCGGATATCAACCGCTGGATGCGGTCCTCGGCTGATTCGGCCTCGTCGATGGAGAAGAGGTAGACAAGGCCCTGTTGTTGGCGGTGACGGTGGCAGTGGTGGTGGTGGTCGTCGTCGTGGTGGGGTTGAGGTCTAGTTGGAGGAATTCGTTCGGACAACGTTGTTGGATGCCTTGCATCGCGGGAAGAGAGAGAGAGAGAGAGAGAGAGGGGAGAGAGAGAGAGGAGAGAGAGAGAAAGTAGGGGTGATGTCAACGAAAAGGAAGCGAGTGGGGGAGTATGGGAATGGAGGGAGTTTAATAAATAGAGAGAGATAGAGAGAGAGGAGAGGAGTGTGAGAGTGGTGGGTGTGTGTGTGAGGTGAGGTGGTGGTGGCTTACATCACATATAGTACTGTTTAATGAACAGGGTTCTTGGGATCCGAAACTACTGGGGGACTTTAGAACCTCACTCGCTTACCACTTTGAGTGTTTTACACGCTAATGTCCTATGAAATTAAAAAGAAAAAAAAAATGAAAAATTATTAGCTATCATGTCAGATGCACACGGACAGAAATATGATAGGTATACATTAATAAAAACTTCCGTTGCATTGGGTAATTTTTTAAATAATTGTTGACCGAAAATCTACGGTTTAAAACCTTTATGTGGTTTTTAAAATATCATATAAATTTAAAAAAGAAAATTTAAACAAAAATTTTATCATTTTATTTTTAAGATTCGTTACACGAGATTTATCACATATTTTTAGGTTATGTGTGTGTCATATATTTTTATATAATATATTTAATAAAATTAAAAAAAATATAAAACAATTATCAAAACAAGCGATCAATATTACTTTTTAAGATAAAAAGTATCCTAAAATATTTAAAGGATTTCTTTGATTGCTAAGGACCTAAAAGGTAATGCCTTTAAAATAGTGATCCATGTCAAACAATCTCTAATAGGATGCTCTTAGTATTTCATATAAATGTCAATTATAAAAAATATGATTTATGTTTTAGTAGTTTTATAAACAAGCTATTTGACTTTTGATTTTTTTATAAACACATAATATATTTTAATATTTTAGTAATCAAGTTATCTGAGTTTTAATTTTGACAAATATATAACCAATGTTTTTTACTTTTGCAAGTAAGTGATTTTGGTTTTAATTCTTGAAAAATACATAACACGTATTTCATTATTTTGTGTTATTAATAGATTAGGGATATGTAGCTTTTTCTTCCATTAGTACATAATATTACTAAATTTACTTAATCAACCAATAAAAAATGTTATGCGTTCTTAATATAGTACTAGCACAATGTGACAAAATATAGATTATGTATTTGTCAAAAATCAAAACTCGGATCACTTATTTGTAAAAAAAAAAAAGTCATTTATTTGTCAAATAAAAACTTAAATGATTTAATTACCAAAATATCAAAACACAGGTTGTACATTTGTTAAAAATCAAAACTTGTAAAACTACTAAAAAACATACCATATTTTTGTAATTGATCCTTTGTATAATATAAAATTAGTATTTTTACTTTGACAAAGTATTCTAATTTAAAATACCAAAATTTATTTGAAAATAAACTTTTAAGTAAAGTGTTTAATGTAAATCTCCCACTTGTCTTATTTGTTGCTTTTTCTATGCAATCATGAAAATATATAATTCCAAAGAATATAGATTCGAATAGCAGTTAGGAAAACATTTTTCTCAAAATATAAATATAAGATTTTTTTTTAACCATATAATTTGTCCTCGACATACCAAGTAGAAGATCAAATGAGTCCAACAAGTCTAGTTAAATGATAAGGGGGGAAAAATGACATCTGGGGTGACGATCCATTTTTCTCTTCTTTTTATTTTTCTTGTCTTTTTCCCCATGTAAATAGATGATTCCATTACTTCAACATTGCATGGAAACTACAACGCAGCTAAAACTTCCGACACGAGTCCAAAGCGACCCAAATTATTCCAAAGACAAAATAACAAAAAAGGAGCTGGAAGGATGCGCCAGGAGCAGAAAAACTTGAATGGACAACACCACCCTCCAAACTGTACAAGCAAAATAATTCACAGCTTGATTCCATTCTCTCATAGTTGTTTGAATCTTGACAACATGGAAAATCAAGATTTTTCACCCGTCAAAATTTTTTGAAAAAAAAGAGAGATAGAGAGCCTTATATTTAGGCACCTCCTCTAGACGGGTCGGGTCCGAAAAAAGACCTAACTTGTTAGGTCCAGGTCCATCTTTTAGGATCCGTAATTGCTTTGTATAGGGTATGGGGCGGATCCTCAGGCGGGTTGAGAAGGTTCCAACCCATCTCCTCTAAAAAATATATAAAAAATAATGAAAGAAATTTTGTTAATTAAAATAATAAAATTTTAAATTTTAAATATATAAAGTGTGTCTAAGAATGTACTATTTTTTAACCCATATTCAATTGATACCATCAATAATTTTTAATTATTTATACACAAACACAGTCCTATAGATTCGAAACATAACTAATGTTGGACTCAAGTAATACTTTAAAAGAGTAGAGTTTACAAAAGAAAAAAAAAAATCTCACATTTTTTAGATTTTTGAATCTTCTCTTGATGGAACTCTATATAAAACATGACACATATTTGTCACGTGTTGTTGGCAATAGCACATTAAATATTATAAATAAATAATTAATAATATCTATTCACATGGAAAGTAGTTTAAAGATTAAATATTATGTACTTTATTTTAATTTTTAATTACTTTTTTATTTTATACATATTTCATTCTTTATCTTGATAATAATAACACTATATTAATTTTTTAATTTTTTTCATGAGGGATCCTTAAGGTTCCGCTAGATACATTGGTTTGGTCAGTGCACCCACAGACCAGGGCAAGTCCCCTCTGTGAGTTAGACCCACCTTGCTGGGGAGAGTCCATGGCTAGACTTAGTATGGCAGAACCAGGCCGAGTTCAAACTTATAAGATCAATATTTTCGAATACAATCTAGGGTAAAGCTTTCATGAAATTAGTTTCAACAAATAGGATTTTAAATTTTAAATTAACAGCTGAACTATATCTCCATAAAATACTTCGAAATTTTGTTAAAAGAGGCAAGTGAAAGGCTAATAGTGTTAGATAACTCAACTATTAGGGCACTATATGTGTCCTAATGATTTCACCAATGCGAAAATGGTCAGATGAACAACACTGTTGCAATTCACTTGAACTAATTTGTTTTCGAAGACATTAGAGTTTCAAGGATCAACTTGGTTGATTTTTTTTATATCTCTTCCTATGTGCTGCATAGTATTTAGCGGCTTGGGCTAATAACAAGCACTTATTACAATCGAACTACAAACATAAATGATAAGAAGAAAAGAGCATAACCAAGGAGGTCTCATGATTTCATCGACATCCTTTATTTGGCTATCTTTCTTAATCCACTTAGAGATTAGTATATTTTCAAACCAAGAAGAGCCCAATTTCCTGCAGACTTTAACAGCAAAAGAACAACGAAAGAACTGATTATGGTAATTATAGTCTCAGCTATACTTAGTATAAGGTGGGTTATTAAAGTTGGTGTTTGATCCTTTCGCAAAAAAAAGTCGAATACCCAATTCTATTCTACAATCAATTTTAGACAAGTATATATATTTTTTCTATTTTATAGCACCAAGCAAAGTTATCATTCCATGAGATCACTAATTACTAATATTACTCTATTCTTGTTATCAAACCAAATGTATCAAATTCAACTAATTAATTAACTATTTACTAACTTTGATGAATTCAATTGTAGTCTCAACATAGTTTACAATTCAGAAGACTTTTTCTGAAAAAATATTAATTTGGAGGATTACCTAAATCTCATATCAACACTAATCCTAACATGCAACTTATCAAAACCCTTTAATAAGTCATATTTGTTTTTTTAAATAACAAAACTCCTTAATTAAACCGATATTCTTCTCAAAATTATCAATTCTTAATTCAAAATTGATTAACAGGGATCTCTTCCTAGTTGAAACTCTTACAATTGCATTAAAAACAATAGCTTCTTTAATAAAATTTATTCAACAATATTGATTGTCATTATTCTATCTCTAAAACTACTAGTAAAATCTCAGTTACATGTTATAATTGTGGTTCCTCGAGATCTAGATAAAACTATAAACTCTTTCGTAGATTTGACTATTAAATCATATAGATAAGAAAAGTAGAAAAAAAAAAAAACATAATTAAAACCCCTTTCAAAATTGAATCTTGCAATCCTGCATTATTTCTGGTTTTCTTGACTTGTTCATCACAATTTCTCTCTCAAGGTGTTCTCACATCTACCAAAAACTTAAATATAATAAAACTATAATGCACTATTCATAATAACCTTTAAAATTGGCTCACCATGGTCTCCTAACACGGGCATGTTTGGCCCCTATGTTTTCTACATCATATGAAATCAAATATCTTTAACTATTTCACAAATATTCATTAAGCCTTTTGAACCAACACAACCTTCCATCATAGACTTGTTCGCTACCCATGTTCATTTTTTATCCTTTCCTTATTCACCATGGCCTTTGAGCATGGTAATGTTCATTGCTCATCAAATTCTTCTCTTCAAATCTTCAACTTAGCCTTCCAACATAGGCATGCTCAGACCCATGCTAATCCTAATCTCTTTAAAGCTCATCAAATTCTATCAAAACTTCATCCAGTTGGCACAAAATCCTCTTTTTATCTCAAGAAAGCTACAAATACTTGAAATTTGTAATTAACCACCAAAATCATTAAAATAAAGTTCAAAGTTTTACTTTAAATAATGATCTCTTAGCACCTATCAATTGGAATCAATTACGCGTCCTAATAGATTCAATCTAGCGTAATTTCATGGAGAGACTACATCAAAACAAAATCTATTTTTTTTGATATGTGAGTGTTTTTAGTTCCATCTAACACATAATGGTTATGTTTAAAAACCATTTATATCTTTATTCCAAGAGTTTTATATCCATCCATGCATCAATCCTTACAAGAAGTAGAACTAGATGGCTGTTTGTTTCCCATTTAAGTGGTAAGAATGGAATTTTCATGTGTCCATTTACTAACTTTACAAGTTTCCTTAATTAATTTATTGCTATTCCTAAGAGGAGTCATCAAGTGTTCTAATTTTTGTTTAGCTACCATAAGCCTAATTTAAAGAAGTTGTTTATGGTTGAAATTCCATGAGAGTTTTGCTGAGAAAGCTTTACTTGCTAGCTCTATACTTCACTAAACCTAATCCACCATTCTTTGCTCAATTGCCACTAGTATAAGATTAAGATCATCTATGAAAAATAATGTGATACACAAACGGTAGGCAGCTTAAGAATGATGCAAGTTTCCACGTATTAAGATCGATATGATATCAATGTACTCCATATTTAAAATGTAATTAGATAATTAAATTTTGAAATGGATCAATTTTAGTACTTGAAAAAATAAATTGTTTACGTCAATAGTACCTTCATCAAATTAAATAACATTATCGTCCTACATGGCATTTTTGACTAATATGACAAAGATTTTGTTGGCCTATACGAAAAGTTTCTTTAAGTATTAAATTGATTAATTTCAAAACATAAATACTAAATTGATCAATTTCAAAATACAGATACTAATTTGATTAATTTTAAAATTCAGGTATCTAATTGTATATTTTGTCAAGATTCAAGTATTATTTGTGATATTTACCATTGGAAATATGCCCCTCTATGTATTCCATGCAAACTTTGTCCATATATATTTAATATCGAGTGTTTAGAACTTAAAAATTGTTAAATTATATTTAAACTCTTATATATGGCTATTTTGCCCTTAATTATTTATATGCATATATATATATATATATATATTGATTTTAAGTTCTTTTTATTAGTTTATAAGCGCAAACTAGTGGAATACATGAAAGCACTCAATATAAAAACATTACTAAGATAAATATTAAATATGCATGAAGCTGGTATAATGTGATCTATTAATAATTTACTCTATATATAGTTTTGGAAGTTTCTTACAAATGAAATATGTCTTCAGAATAACATATTCTTTATGCAAAACATCCATAACATATTAACATTACATTTGCATGTTTCGAAGAATTGCGCCTTTTTCTACATGCGAAATACAATTTCTTCGATACATAGTATGTTAAAAACATAGAATAACATTATAATACAAGATAATCAAATTGTCGTGTTCACATTATATTTTTAATAATTTGATTACAAATATACATTATTTATATGTAAAATGTGATTATTCATTATTATTGACGAGATATATGCATGGCTGCAAACATTTTACTTAAAGAATAAAATGACCCAAGTTTTTTTTACTTTTTAATTTTTTTCAATCTAAAACATATATTTTTAAAATTTTCATTTAAGGACCTAAATTTTAATAAGGGTAAATGTCGCAAATAGCACATTAACTTTGGCAAAATATATAATTAAACTTATGAACTTTGAAATTGATTAATTTAGTATCTTAACTGTGAAATTGATCAATTTAATACTTATAAAACTTTTCGTATATATCAACAGTAACTCTGTTATATTAGTTAAAAATATCATGTAAGATGAAAATGTTAGTCAATTTGACAAAGGTATTGTTGGCATACACAAATAGTTCTTTCAGATATTAAATTGACCAATTTTAAAGTTCATATACCTAATTGCATAATTTGGTAAAATTCATATATCTTTCGCGACATTAACCTTTTTAATAATGAGTCAAAATAGGTTCTCCATTACTCTCCACTGTAAGGCTGTTAAGCTAAGTCTTAAAATGGAAAAAAAAATGAAAAATGAAAACATAGGTCATGAGATGAAAACTAAAAACAATAAGACTTAACCTTTGTCATACTTTTTTTTGTTTGAGGATTTATATTTTTATGATTATTATAATATATTTTTTATTTTAGAACCTATTTATTATGTCTATCTCCATTTCAACACCTAACTTTTTAGTGACATTCATAACGGAGTAACAAAATTCTTATTTTGATTAATTTATTATAACATAAGTCTCTTAAAAAAAATGAAAACATCTAAATAGAGAAAATGGACAACCCTTATGTCTAGTGTATTTTTTTTCCCTTAAAAATGTAAATTGGACCTTGAGAATTTAAAAAGAAATGAATATTTATAGATATATAATAGCTAAACGTAGAAACCACGTGGCTGTGAAATAGGAATTAACTTTATATTCATCAAATCATAGGGAATACAACATTATTTTTACAAGGATAAATCTCACGAATGGTATTTGAACTTTAGTAAAATATCTATTAGATACTAAATTTTAAAATTGATTAATTTTATATGTAAAAATTGTTTTTATGTACGGCAATGGTAATTCTCTATTATATTGGTTAAAAATGCTAGAATGACAATATTAGTCAATTTAATACTAACATGTACGAAAAGTTTTTTTTAAGTCTTAAATTTATAATTTTAAAATTTAGCTACTTGATTGTATATTTTACTAAAGTTTAATGATCATTTGTGATATTAATCCTTTTTACAATTTATGTTACTGTGACTGATAGCAAATTTCACCATAGTCCTGGTAAAATTTATTCAAACACTAAATGATCATCTTAACACTCCAAAGAATGGACTTGAAAACAAATTAAATGCATCATAACGAATGCACCTAGCATTTACCTAACTAATAATTTGCCATCGACGGCTTTCTGTTCAACGAGAACATGGGCATGATGAAAGTGTTGTTGGTTTTGACATGAAATGACTTAATTAATTACACTTGCACACGAGGAGAATGATTTCAATAAACAGGAAATTGACTGTTTTAAAAGAAGGAAAGTACTAGGACCATCATGACTTTACACATGCCATAACTGGCTTCTTTCGTTTTTTATCTCAATGTTATAATCTTATATTGCTTTTATACAATGCCAAAGCAAATCTATATATCAACCAACAATCTGCAGCAACATGTCCTTCTTCATGAAGCAACTCATATAATGCTTCGTATTGAAACACTTATTGCGATTAGATGATAGTACAGGAATAAATGATCCTTAAAGAGATATATATGATGCGTAGCGAGTAAACAAAAATTCACTGATCAAACAAAACAGTCAGTCCTTATGAGAAAAACAATGCATTCATTCAAACCAATTAACAAGTTCGCTTCCTTCTAGTTTTTTAACCTAATTCTCTCTTAGCCATCAGTCCATGGACCATATTTAGTGTTAGCGATGTAATCAGATTGGGTTTCAAACGGATCATATAAACTTGAAAATCTAACCTACTACCTTATAGAGTTTACCATACCCGATCATATAATCTTATAGGGTTTTGATACTATATACAAACCCGCCCTATAAGGTTTGATTTAGAGTCTGAAACCCGATCCTAAAACCCATAACCCCTCTTTTTTTTTTTTCAAGTTTTTTTAAATTTTAATAATAAGTTTAAAAAAACTGGTGCTTTGACTCAAATTCACTATACATTCAAAAATGAAAAGATACATGTGGAATTAATGGTAATTGTTGCAGACCACATTTATTATATAATATTTAAACATATAAATATATTACTTTTTTGACAATTTAATATCTTAAAAATATGTTAAATTGAATCTCTGCTAGGACTAAAATATATAGACAACAAAATAATATTAATCTCTATAACAAACATGACTTGAACAAAATTTAATAAAAGTTCTACAATATGTAGTTAGTCTTGCAAACATAAAAAAAAAACATCATTGGAAGGTAAAAAGATAGTAACTCTTAATATCATCAGATTTGTTATATAATCCAAACCAACCCCTATATCCTATAGGGTTTTTATTAAACCCGACCCTAAAATCTATAGGATTGCACCTTATAGGATTTTTATCGATTCAGATAGGTTGGAAACCCTATAACAGTTTACCAGTTACATCCCTATTCATGGTAAGGTATTCTATAACATGTAAACACAGTAATAACAAAACTTAGCATATATGTACGTTAGTTAAGCCTATCCTATTCAACTATGGCTTTCATTCACACGGCACATTTATAAACAAATGACATTTACAAGCACAAGCAACAAAATAATTGAATGTCATCGCTTACTCTGTAGGACATGCCAATTAGACATTGATCCTATCTCTATGTGTGATTAAATTGGCAATGATGGATGATTCGATTAAAAAATAAGAGAAGGATTTAGTCTCCATCATGAAGTTCGATCAATTGATCATAGTCATGAAGTTTAAATTTCAAACACTACCCTTTAATTGATTGAGTTTTATCTTTTACTTAAAGTGAAGTCAAAGAACAAATCTAAGTTTGGTTGAGTTCAATCAACTGTTTTTGTAGTCTAGTCGTTCAAATTAGGATAGATTTGAGACTAACATCTAACTAACTAACCTTGTGTTTTTTGAATTTCAAGCTTGAATTTAATTTCAACCTCTTATTTTGGTTTATTATTTTTCTATTTTGAACCAATAATTAATTTTTATTTATGTTTATCTTTGTGATTCTATTTCTTAATTAGATTTCAATTTCAACTCTTGAATTGATTAAGCCACCAAATATTCCATTAGCCCAATTATATATACTTTTATACCTCTTATTAATCTTGTGCAAATCTATTTTCAACTCAACCATTTTCACATTAATTGCTAATCCAAGTTTGTAATTTTTTTTGTTATAATAACGCAGCCATTAACGCCATTACAACACGGGAAATCCAACTCAGTACCTCAAGGATGAGGATTAAGACAGCATGCCTTGGCTAGTTTATAACTTCTAACCTTGATTTTTGATCCTGCATCAATATGATTAAGTGCGAAAAGAGAGAAAATATATGAATTTACTAACATTGGGATAATGAGTTTCTTATTTTATCATCCTTCTTAGATCGCAGTAAAATCAGAATAATCCAAAAAGAAAAGTTTACTCGTTGATTATAAGATACTTGGGTTAGAACATTGCATTAGTATTTCATTTTGTACATTTATATTGTAACATAGCCAATTTGCCCTTTTAACTTCCTGCAAGACTTATTAAAGTCTTTCTCTCGGTTTTGGTTTTATTATCTGGAATATTCTGCAAACCGAGGGGACTTCACATGAGTGATAATTTAATATCAAATCTTACCTCATAGAAGCAGAATGCAAAGAATTATTATTGGTTCCAAATGATTAAAGTATCCCCGACAATTTCGATTTAATTAATTATTTGAAAAATCGATATCTTGCCACATTAAAAAATTGAAATAAGATAATTAATTTCTACTTACGAGTAATAATAGCCTTTCTCCCACTTAGAACTTTATTGATAGACTTAAATATATGGGTAGGTATGTATGCTAGTGCGGATGCACTCTTCTCTCCATTTCAAATTCATGTATCTTGTTTCATTGTATTCAACTAAAATAAGCATTCTCAAATGAAAGCAACGCCATAATTGGCTGAACGGAATTAATTTGAGAATAGGAAACAAGCATTGGCTCCTCTTTTAAAAAAAAATTATAAATAATCTTTAGGTTAATATCACAAATGGTATACTTAAACTTTGAGAAAGTATATATTTAAGTATCTAAACTTTGAAATCGATCAATTTAGTATGTGAAAAAACTTTTGGTGCACATCAATAGTATATTTGTCAAATTGGCTAACACTATCATTCTACGTGACGTTTTTAACCAATATAACAGAAGTATCATTGGTATATACATAAAAGTTATTAAAGAATTAAATTGATCAATTTCAAGTTTGACACCTAATTATAAATGTTATTAAAATTCAAGTATTATTCGCGATATTTACCCATAATCTTTTTAAACGTCGATCTAAGTATGGATATATCCCTAATTTTATAATATTTTTTATAATCCCTCTTAATTTTAATAAATTGATAACATGAAGACATTTGTTTCCTATTTTAACTTTATAAAAATACATTAGACTGGAGTTTTAAGGTTGTTAAAATACACTTCGATAAATATAATTGTTTTTGTGACAAAGCCAAAGTTAAAAGGATTAAAAAATGGAATTGATCACTGAACTATGTTTATAATAATTTATAGTAATATAGTCCTAAGACATGCATGAGGGCGTGTGTCCATTAAATTATGATCACCTTTAGAAAATACTAAATAGAAGTGGATGATTTATAGCTCACGTAAGGATTAACTATCAAAGGCCTGAAACTAAAGAAACTTCAATGCATAATATTAACAATTATTTCTTGTACGTTTCTACCTTAAATGTTTTTATCGGTCATTATCTCTAAATGTTTTAATATTCTTGTCACTTAGTTGTACTGCTCCTGAAGAAGGTGTAATATGATTGTTCGAACAGTCAAAATCGAGCTCCTGGCTTTTCAATTTTTAAATCGTGGATGGCCTTAATGAAATGTCAGAAAAATGCACTCAAAGTCACGCGCTCAATGCACATGTGATAATGACAAAAACGTTTTCGATTTAATTATCGGATAATTGAACCATTTTTAATTGCAATAATGTGGTAGTGTACTTAAATTTTTAATTAAAAAAAAACTAAATACTTAAAGTTTAGTTTTGAAGACACTTGAAAAAAAAATTTGTTGGAATTTTTTAAGTTTAGTTTCGATAATTTTAGTATCTGAACAAAGTTTTTGTTGACTTTTTTTTCATACATGAAGCAAATGAAATTAGGTATGAAAAAAGTTCATTAAAAGTTTGTTCGAATACTAAAATTGTCAAATACCTACTTGTTCTTTTTGTGAAAGTTTAGATGTCATTTTTGTCATTATTTCCTTTCAATTGATGCATACATATTCGACAACCTTAAACTTTGGTGTGACCCGTTTTCATATTGGATCGATTCAATGCTATATATAATAGTCGAGACAAGATTGAACTATTTTTAAACGAGTATGGGTATATATAAACAGGAATTTAAATAAGTAAAGCTTTTGAATATTCAAGCTTGTCTCATTTTGAAATTATTGAATTTAAATTTGAGCAGAGGTTCTTAATCTCAAGTTTATTTCATTGGGACAATTGAGTATTTTCTCGAAGTTGACCTCAATTCATTAAATAAAAGAACTTGTTTATTGAGCTCAAGTTCAAATAGCTCTTGAACGTTAACGATAATGTAAATTTTAAGAAACAGCATATACAAAATAAATATATAAATAAGTAGATGAACATATAATGAAGAAATATTAAGTTATGTATACATATTATTTATAAATTAGTTTTTAGTTTAGATAAACAAGCTCATTTATTGAGTCTGCTCACACTTCTAAACAAGCTTGCTTACAAGTTAACTCACAAACCTAGATTGAAGCTTGAGTTTTACTCATTTACCAAACGAGATCAAGCCAAGCCGAACTCAAATAGCTCAACTCATTTGGAGCCCAATATAAGAGCAATTGGTCAATCTCTATCCTAATCAATGAGTTTAGCTAGTCAACTACGGTCATGTAAATATAATATATTTAACTTCTTATTTTGTCTTTTTTTTTTATTTTTTATGTTATCTATTTTTATCGTTCCCTACCCTAGCTAACATTTACATAAAAGTGCTTATGGTTTAATTTAAGATTGACTAAGGTTGGCTTTTGTCTAACAAATTTTGGCTTAGAGAATAAAAGTAAGTTTCACCATAACAAAAATAGTCTTTAGAGGAAGAAATTTTGCAATGGAAATTTTTTATTTTCCAAAAAGTTAAATCAATGACATATTCATAGTGAATGCATAACAAAAATTATGACAAATCTTGCAATTCATATATATTTTACTAATAGAAACTATGATGGATTGCAAACGAATTTTTCATCTTTAATCACTTTGTCTCTAAATGTTAGCAGAAAATATGATATTTTAGCATTATTTTGTCACATTTGAAATTCTATAATTAATTTGTCTCTATAAATTAAAATTTAAACCAAGATTTTGAAGACAAATAAAATCTATCTCTAAAAGAAAATTTAATATGAAAAAATATATAAATAATTAGATATTTTATGTTTATATATCAAAAGATACTTTAATTGCACATATTATTATAATACATCTAAATATTTAGTTTTAGATAATATCTTGTGTATAATAACATACTACATAGAAAAGATATAATATGTTACTTATAAGCATAATATAAAAGAATAGTACAAAAATATGATAATATTAATTAAGTTATTATCAAATTTGGTCCTTAAAGTTCACACAAAAATTCACTACAAGTAATTGAGTTTGTTACAAGGAGAAGACATGGTCACAAAACCCCCAAAACTTGTAAAAAGTGTAACGTCCTAACTTGAAGGCATTATAGCTCGTCACATGTCCGTCTCCTCATAAAAACACACCAAGGCTAGGAAATACTAATCACAAATTATACCAAAAGATAATCATTAAAACTCACACATGGTTAATTTAAAACATCACATAAAACAATCTCTTTAAAAAAAACATGAACTATTAGAATTCAAAACTACATATTATCAAAACCAAATAAAATCTAATGAACTAGTCTCATAAAGTCTTTTATAACTGATAACATTCTCAAATAGAACTCCATAAAGACCTTCAATATCCCTCTCTTAATTCCCATGCTTAAGATCTACTAGTTATCAACTGGATAGTCAAATCCACTATCGCCATCCCCATGATCAACATATATATCATACCCAGATAAGTCATAAACTATCTCATCTCCACCTATATCTGAAAAATAAAGGAATGAGCAAAAACGCCTAGTACACTATACTATAAACAAATACATATGAATATGCAACATACAAATATCACATACAATCCTAAAACTAATGCCGCAAGCACAGGTTAGTATTTGATTAGTCAAGCAAATAACACAGTTTAGAACCACTTGCAATTAATCTTAAACCCGAAGCAACTCATGACTAGGAATGCAATCGGGACGGGTTTGGGATGGGTATACTAAAACCCGAACCCGAACCCGATACCCAATAGGATTCCCAAATCCTATAAGGTTTTTGTCCATAAACCCAAAACCCACTAGACAAACCTTATAGGATACCCGAACCCTAACCCAAAACCCGATAAAATGAGAATCATTACATAATAAAATATTTTAAAAAATCATTATAAATGTTTTTTTTTCATCTTTTTCTATTTCCGATCCGTTCCTACTTTATAAGCCAAGAAAAAAACTCTTATCATTACTCATGTAATCCTCTTTATGAAATCCAATCATTTTTATGAGACGAAAATCATTGAATAAAAGAGTGCGGCAATGGGAGTGAGAGGCTTGAATTTGACGAGAGTGAGCCAAGACCAAGACTGAAAGTGGAGACCATAGAGTATTAGTCTATTGTCCTAAGTTTTTTTACTTTTTCTAAATGATTTAATAAAAAAGAAAAAAATAGCTTTACAATTAATGGAGCACAACTGGTTAATTTCAGAGATTGAGGCTAAACATAATATATATGTATATATCTAAACGGGTTCGGGTTTCCCAACAGGTTTTATGCTTGTCCCAAAACCCATCCCAAACCCTATAGGGTATTTATCGGGTTGGGTAGGTCGGGTACTCTATAAAAACCCGCCCGCTTACATCCCTACTCATGACCCCAATTAAAACAAGCCTTTATATAAAAATAGTTTGATATATATATATATATTAGTGTTGGATGCGATCCACCCACCTTGCATACCACCATTAAACTGGCACAACTCCTAATTTACCAGAATCATCTTTAGGTGTAACTCCACCTGGGCCAACACTATACAATGATCATCAGTTTGTCAGCGTTAAAATCACACTCTACATAGTCTTTACTAATTGCAGCTAAGCACAAGCAGTAAAGTTTTCAATTATAGGCTAGATAGTAATTAATTCAATTTACAATTCTAAACCTACACACACAAACAACAAGTAAAGTAAGGTTGTACTTGTTTCGCTTCCAAAACTCCAAAATGAACAAGTTACAAACCCTAATTTCACCAGAATCCTGATCATCAACGTATATCAAATCAAAATTGATTTCACATTCACAAGTAAACCCTAACCCTAAAATCCACGATTTAAAACATAAAATTACAACATTAGATCCACACACTTGTCTTCTAGGATCACCAGACAATGAAACCTCAAAAACACAGATTTCTCCAAAATTCCTCGAAATCCTAAAATCTTCAATAAAAAATTAATCAACTATCAGGAAAGATCTCATCTTTAAAATAACAAGAATTGCATGAATTCATACTTACCTAAAGTTTCAGATTTCATGCCTTCTTGATTGTAGGACCAAATCACCAATCACAACTTAGGGTTTTGATCTCCAACGAAGTCGTCTCCACCAACTTGATTCCTCAAATCAAAGAAACAACCTTTACTAGAGAGATCATGCTAAAAGACTAATGAAAAGACTAGAAAGTAACCTACTTACCTAGGGTTTACACTTAGGAGAAGATGTGAGGAATGAACAAAAGACCTAGGGCATTATATATAGGAATTAGAAAACCCTAGCAGACAAAGAAAAGATGTTATTTTTCGTCAAAATATAAGCTGGTATAAGGATGGCGGCTCAAGGGCGACTTAGAACAACCTCCTTTCCTGGTTCTTCATGAAAACTTCGAGTTCAGTTTCGTTTGTTACATGACAAAATTAACCTCTTAAACAATTGTATATTACAAAGACTACCCTTCACTATGATCTATTTATTTGTGTATTACAAAAAGGTTATTGAAATGAGTTATTTCATCACTTGTTTTTATCTAGCCAACATCGTTATTTTAAATTAATGCAAAGAGCCGCCCACTATAAGAAGCTAGGACTAACAAGAGGCTTCTTGCAATAATATGACTTTTGTAACAAGTTACTCCTTATAAAAGTGTCCATGCATGTTAGAGAAATAATAAGTACGTGGTTCTCGCAATGAGCCTCTCTTTGCAACAAATAACTTCTTATAAGGAGCTATTCTATGCAATAACACTATGGCACAAGTTAGAAACCCAATATAAAGGCATATTTGTTGCAAGACATTACATTTTGCATAAAGAATCTCTTTGCAAAATGTAATTCTTTTTCTTAATTTTCATTTAACTATTTTTATAATCATTATATGCTTACAATATGAAACATTTGAAAACTCAAAACTATATTTCTAATTTCTATATTAGATTTTATGCAAATCAATTTAATGCTAATAATAATAAATAAAATTTTCAATAGCCACAAAAATCATCATATGTCTAGGTTATAATCAGGGGCGGATGCATGATTATACAAGTGGGGGGAACGGACCTTAATTAAGTTAATTTTAAAATTAATTATTAATATTTACTCGATATTATAATTATATTACATTTTATATGTTTATGAGAATTTTATGATGATTTCAATACAGTATTTTTTAAAACTTCATTGAAAAAAACAATCAAACAATAATTAAGAGTATTTAGTGCATTTTATAGGAGATGATATATACGTCATTTGAAAATTATTTAGTAATAAAAAATAGAGTTAATATCTATATAAATTTGCATTTAATAAAAAATAAATCGTAAAATATATCTAGATAGGATATTTATTCAATATTTTATGTTCATTTTTCTAGCATTATTGTAGAAAAAAATAATGTTACTAAATCAAATTATATAATTAATATGCGATATGATTGCTCTTAGCATAGATAAATCATAAAATATATGTAGATAGGATAGTTATTCAATAACTCATGTACATTTAAATAACATTAATTGAAGGAAAAAAATTACTAAATAAATTATATAATTCGTATACAATAATATTTAATTGTAATATGGATAATAATAATTATTACCTTGTGGTGTACTTTTAACATAAAATAGTTATCAATAAGAATTTGTTTAATTTGATAATTTTATGATGAAAGAATTTAATATTATTAGTTATTGTGAAAAAAAAAAGTTAAAAAGAAATACACACACAACGTAGAAAGAGAGAGAGAGTAGTTAGTATAAGAGAGAGAAGTAGCTAGTGTATATTGAAAAAAATTAAAATAAGTGCTTCATGGGATCTAAACCCATGACCTTATGCATAAAAAAATTTGATGTTTAACCACTATACCATATTTAGTTTTATGTCATATTTTTCTCTTTATAATATACATATAATATATTTTTTTTCTTTTTAAAAATTTAATTTTTCTCGGGCCCCACTCCCCCTATTAAAAAAAAAAATCCACCCCTAGTCATAATATTGTTATCTAACATCAAGTGAAAGAAATTTCCTCAAATCATTAGCACTGTGACATTTAGTATACAAATCAAATAACCCTATTTCCAATACAGCAATATCACAAATTCCCATCTATTTAAACTTAGATAATAAATCCATCTATTAAAGAAAAAAAATGACTTTAACACCATACATCCAACCAAAGTATTCGAGAAACTAAATGGTGGTGGAAAACATCAAATTGAATCATTTGTAGAAACGGATTAAATTACACATTTAAAGTATTTTTAAACCAAAAGTTAAAATAATAATTATGAAAGTAAAAAAGAATAAGAATTGGTGGATAAAAATCATACCTTGATTGTGTCCCACAATGAAATATTTTTTTGGAAAAAAAAAAGGAAACAAACTCAATTAACTTTGTTGGGAATAATAACGAAGAAGACAAGAACAAAGACTGAGAAGAAATTACCATGAGAAATTGTTTCTAGCAATTTTGAATAGGGATGAAAAGAGAGTGTGATGGAGAGGAAAAGAGTAAGTGCAAAGTAGGAGAGAAGAGAGTGAAATTAAAATAAATAGACCTAATGCTACACGAATATGGTGGATAAAATGAGCAAAGATTGAGTTAACAGTTGAATCCTTTTTTTAACGGTGGCTCCTTGCAAGAGAGATTATTTTATTAAAAAAACAACGTTATATCTTATTATTTATATAACATATTGCAAGGAGGCTTCCTTTGTATCATATAAAATTAATTAATTAATAATTTAGCCACAAAGAATTACCCTTCATGACAAATCAAATTTCTTATAGTTACTCAATTTAGTATCGAAACGTTGAAGTGGTCAATTAAACACACAATTAAACTTTCTGTGGCTAAATTACTATCTCACCAATATTGTTTATCTTGCTTCCTAACATAAAAAAAAGAAACCTATCAAGGCTTTGCAGTATTAGGAGAAGAGAAAATTTCACTATCCCATGGCAATTATAACAAAACTAGTGTTGTTACATTATTAATCGATTTAGATCAATTCCAACTGTAATGGAAACTCTTAGATTTTTTTACATTAATTTTTTATAATAAATTTATTTATAATATTAGTAGCTATACAATCTTGTGATAAGATTGTAGAAGTTCACTAGGAGAAATAGTAAAAATAGTTTTTTTTTTCCACATCTGTAAATAGTATTAAGAAGGTAGTAAATTGAGTATTAAATTGTTCATTTTAAAGTTTAGGTACCAAGTTAAATTTTTGCACAAAATTCAATATTTACCCTATTGATTATATGCATATATTATTAAATTTATATTCATATAATATATATTACTTATAATACATTATTATGTACATGTTGTATATTATTTTATGCATATTAAAATATTTTATATAAGAATATATAATGTACTATTAAAAAAATACAATTATTTCAATAACAAAACATATAAAATAATTAGTATAAAATTTAGACTAAGCATGTATATTGAATAAATGATAAAATATTATATATTATTTTCATAAATATATTATAAATGAAAGTTTCTTTAGAAAAAGATAAAATGTAACTACAAAATAAAGATTAGACATTTAAGTTAATATTTGTCCATCAAAGATATGTAAAAAGTTTTACAATAAAAAATTGTAAAATTATGATATCTTTGAGGTAGAAAGGGGTAAAACACTACTCTTGAAAGGCATTAAATGGTTTGATGACTTCGAGTTTAATAAAACTTTAAAGGATGCTTAGTGCAAGAAGAACATTACATTAATAAGAAGTGATGGAGATAAATAAAAAATTTAGTTATAAGTAATCCCAAAGTAAGGACGATGTTTTTTTTTTTTTATTTTACATATACATTTATTTATAATTTATAAGGAACTAGAAACAAATTTGAAACGATTTTTTTTTCAAATTTTACACATATATATTATTTATAAGGAGTTAGATTTGCAATGATTTTTTTTTAATTCATATATCTTTTTATAATTTATAAGGAATTAGAGACAAAATTCGCCATTATTAGAGATGAAATTTTGGTTTTTAAGAAGTTAGAGACATATATTTATTTATAAGAAGATAGATACGTATTTGCAATGAATTTTTTTTAGTTATATACTTTTATAATTTACAAGGAATTACAGACAAAATTCGCCATTATTGGAGATGAAAATTTTGTCACACATTTACGATGGATGATAAATTTGCCCCTCAAAGAATTGAGATTTCTTATTCTTAGGGATAGAAAAAATTTTTGTCCCCAAAATCAAGATTTCTTATAGTATTTGTTAGTGTGAGTTCTACATTTACCTCTTTAAGTGTTTATAAGAGGGATCCTTACTCTTATTGGAGTTTTATATACAGATGATCTTTATGAGTGTGATTGCATTACTTTGTGTGAATTTTGTATACCACTAATTTGTATTCTCTTAATTTTTTTATTAAATGTCCCTTTTTCCCATGGTTTTGTTTCACCATTATTGGATATTCAACACAAAATAGTACTTTTTCGAGATTTTCTTCTATATATACTTTTGTTTATTTTAATATTATCCTTTTCTGCTGTCACTCCGAAGTAATTTTCCATGAAATCGTAAATATGGTTGGGATTGAAATTCTCTCAATTGATAGCAAGAAGCAATTCTCGCATCTTCCATTATCTTGATTTTCATTGTTTTTTAAATTAATGGTTAAATTTGTTTAAATTTTTTAGCTATCTTATAATAATTTGTAACGTAACTTTTTTCCTTATAACTTTAAATCGTTAAAAGATGGGACGATGTTAAGAGTAAATCAATACCCAAACTTATATGCTTATTAAGAAACGACGTCATCAAGATATCTCTTTATGTATTTCTTTTAAAAAACTAATTTCATAATATAACACAAGAAAATTATTTATCACAAAATTTTCATATAGCGAAGCGTCGCGTCGTAATTTTTTCCATAGTATGTAGTAATAATTGTATTTTCACCGTCATAAATTATAAGGGGTACCTCAGATTGCTCCTCTTGAACTTATGAAAGGTGGAATCCCATTATGATTGCAATTGTTAAGTGCACATGCCTCTTTTCGTGAAAAGCACCAGATAGGTGCCTCTTATAGACCCAACAAAGAGCCAGGTCTAGGAGTGAACATTTCTCCTCTCATTATTACTTAACTGAAAGAATTTTTGTGAATGATAAATCATAAATCAAATCAAACCAAACGGACATTATTTTCTATCTTTATATTACATAAACCAAAAACTAAAAATTAGATGTTATACTCACGAACATCCTCCGTAAAGTAGAAAATAGTATAAGCTTTAGTCTGACTTAACTTGTTAAAAACCCTGAAGGTAACAAATTTTATTGAATTAGATTTCTCCTATAGTGATATGATGATAAGTATGGTTTACAATTCTTGGACCTAATAGACCAAATCATCTTTTTGTCTTTCTAATGTTTTACTATTTCTAAAAATTTATACATAAAATTTTGCCATTATGAAGTGTGGTAGTGCTCTGACTACTAGGGGTGTGCACGGTACGGTTCGGTTCGGTTTGCATCTTAAACCGAACTGCACCATAATTCTCGATTCGATTTTTCTTTTAAATTCGAACCTAACTATACGATTTGGTTCGTAATTTTTTTGAACCGAAAAAAACGGTTCAGTACGGTTCAATTTGCTGTTTGAACCGTTTTTTCATAAAAAAAAAATATATTTTATCGAAAAAGTTCAATTTATATTTCTTATCACTAATGCAAATATAAACAATAATATTTAAAATTAATTATTTATCAAATAAACATGTAAAACTTATAGGAAGGAAAAGATTTCATCCATTATAAAATTATAACTATAACTAGTCTCATTTTTTTGAATTATCTTGAACTATAATGATATACTAGACTTTATCTCAATATAAGACATAAAATATAATTCGTTGTATGCTTCTAACTAACATATTACCAATTATATAAAATCAATAAGTAACTAAATAATAGAACTATATTAATTAGTAAAACAAATGGAAAAGAAATATGCAGAAGTTAGGATACTAGATGTTAAATTCTAAAATCTACCTTACTTATAGATAACATAACAATTAAAACATATTATAAAAAATCTAATTTTATTCTAATGAATAACACATATATAAGTAAAAAAATTTTACAACAATTAATTTTTTTAAGTTAAAATACTAGAGTTTAAATTCTAAAATCTATCTTATTATAGGTAACATAACAATTGAAAGATATTATAAAAAATCTAATTTTATTCTAATGACTAATACATATCTAAGTAAAAAAATTTAAAAACAATTAATTTATTTAAAAAAATTATTTTTTTTTTAAATTTGTGACATAGATATGTACCATTAATAAAACAATTAAGAGTAAAAATAATATGTTTAATTTTTTTAATATATAAAATAGTTCGATTAGGTTCAAACCATACGGTTCGGTTCATGGTCCCGAACCGAACCGCGAACCATTTGCTCTTCAATGAACCGAACCGTGAATCGAACCGTTTTAAAAAAGAACCGAAATTTCGGTTCAATTCGGTCTGGTTCGGTTCACGGTTCGATCGTTTTTTTTTTTTTTTTTGCACAACCCTACTGACTATGGAGTTTAACAGTCTTGCCAAATGTATCAAAGACAAATTTGGAATTCCAAATGCAAAAAACCAACAACACACAATATTAGGGATAATATTTTTCTCTTATTTTTCATTAATAACAAGTTGATACACACACATACACACAAAAATATACTAGCATTCTCCAATTGCCAATATGAAAAAACTAGAAATTTATAAAACTTCCTAGCATTTACAACACAAGTGTTTCCATTTAGTTTTCTTTTTTCTATTTTTTTTTCCTTGTAATATTTCTAAACGCTAATATAAACTAATTACAAATTATAAATTCCACATAATATTTACCCTTTGACACATTAATATAATTTCATAATTTATTAGTTGTTGTTCTCTTATTGAAGTGCAATAATAGACAATTTCATCATTTCATTGGAAAATATGTTAGCATGTGATTAACATAATTATAGGGGTAATTAGCTTAATTATAGGTGATTCATAAGGATAATGATTTGTATGGTAGGAAGTATATATTCGTATATTAGAGATTTTTTATTTCCTTTAATTTAGAAAAATTAAATCAAGTTTTCTTCCATATTAAGTTTGTACCTTTGCTATATAAAGGTAAACTAATTAAAGGAAAAAAAAATATCATTCAATCAATGTCTAGTTTTCAACATAAGTGTATTTTAAAATTCCAACATTGTTTTTTTTTTTTTTTTAAACTAGCTTTTTATTCAAAATTGGTTTTGAAATAAGGGACCAACTACCATGGATGATAGAAATATTGTTATCATCACTATAAACCAAACTTCAACCCAATTGAATTAAACTAATCTCAATAGCCTACCTTTTGGTTTTAAATTAAATGATTCAAACTTTAAGATTTGGTCATGGACGATTGAACTCCATGCTATTGAACTAAATAAACTAAGATTTTGAAGTTTGAATCAGATGAATTACTTTCTTCAATCAACTGCATATCCTTGAATGATTCTTTTGCCACATTGGTATGATTTTTTCTACATCCACAACTCATGATATGAGTTAGATCATTGACTCGGATGCTATCGACTATATGACTTACAATAAAACTCTTTTTCAATACATGACTTCTCCATCCAAGAATAATATCATGATAGCCAATGGGAAATCAACTCCGATCCTTGAAGCAAGATCTGTTGCTCTTACTCCAACTCTTTCACTACATAATTACTTACTTATTCCTGCTTTATTAAATCACTTATTATCTGCTAGTCAAATTATGAAACAATTAAATTATGTGGTGTTAATGTTTCCCAATTTTTCCTTGCTTCAAGATATCCAGACACATGTAATCATTGGGCATGGTACTAAGAGGAAGGGGCTATACTATGTGGATGATGTCACAATAGGTAGTGTTCATCAAGTTCAGAGTTACAACAAATATAATATGAAGAAAATCTAATTATGGCATCATCGACTTGGTCACGTCTCTTTTTCCTATTTAAAGAAATTATTTCCTTCTTTTTTTTTGTGATGTTTTAGAAACTTCTCTTAAGTATACTATTTGTATTTTAGCTAAAAGCCATCATTCTTCATATCCTTTAGGTTTTAACAAAAGAATAACATTGTTTGAGTTTATTCATTTAGATGTTTGGAGACCTGCCATTATCACTACTCGATTTGGAATTTGATGGTCTATTACATTTGTTGATGATTGTACTAAAATGACTTGGTATATACTATGCGTCACAAGAGTAATGTGTGAAATATATTTCTTGTCATGTCTCGAGAGGTATCCTAAATGTGGCGGTTCGTCATATACAATATTGAAGCTTAGAAATGGCTAGCTTAGTCATGCAAAGACTTCTATATTATGCATTAGGCGTCATTTACAACAAAAGGAACACATTAGAGTAGCACAACTTATGATGATAGCAATTAAATAGCAATACAAGAGAACTACATATCATTAAACTTACAAAGTCAGTTATATTTCTTAGGGGCACATTCTCGCTAATATCCTCGAATGATTAAGATATTATAGTCATTCATAATAGTCTCCAAAATAATAATTATTATATATCCGATATAAAAGTACTTATAAGAAATCTTCATTCTATTTTCGCAAATCTTTCATTGAAGCTCCAAAGTCCACTAATGATTTCCTTGACATCATGTCCATTGAGTAAAGCCTCTAGTATTTCTATTTCATCAAAAATTTATATGTGTGTAAGCTACAATATGTGTAGTGAGATATTCCCTTCATTTGTACCGTACAACTATAACAAAAAATAAATAAATAAATTATCAGCTTAAAGCATATGCAATGTATGCAGTACAGCAAACACATGTTGCAAACAATTATGTATGGGTTTTAGAAACCATATATAGAACGGATTTACGCCCTCCATATCAAGGCTTAACAAATTTGATTTGAAGGTCACCGCAATCTTCACTACTAGTCTCCAAGCATCTGCTCATGGTGATCGATCAACACAGCTCATCTTTAAGGTAGTGTTCCTTATACAACTTAATTCTCCTAAGAATGAGTAGCCTATCCTAGCCCTTTTGATTCCTCGTGTAGAAGTAACAGTGTTCAATATGTGACTCGACGCATGCAATGATGCCCATTTTATTTATATTAAGTCAAATATGATTAATGTATGCTTAAAGGTGATCAAACAAGTATCATACATAAATAAACAACATGTAATATTTATGATGTATTATTTAAACAACCATTTGTCGGTTTCAATATGCTTAGCATCCCTTATCACTCATTCATAGAAGCATATACACATATATCCATAACCTCATACATATTTATTTTTATCTTGTACTGATAGAACTAAGGCAATTACCTACAAGCACAAGTAAGGTAACAATAAGGTAACGAATCATGAGGAAAAACTCACTCGTCCATAGTGCAAACTTTAATTGAAGTGATCATTGGGAAACATGGCTTCGAGAGCCTCATTACTCAAACAAGGAAAACCATAAATGAATGCTTTGAATCAACTTTATCTAAATTTCTAATTTTAAGAATTCTACCTACGTTAATTTCCCGATTACATAGGTTAAACCTTAAACCGACCATAACTTGGTCATTTTTCTTCAATTTTCGCATATGCGTAGCTGATTTCCACCTACTTCGAATGTTCTCTCCATTTCTAAGGTTTTTGTAAACATTTAAGGTAACTTAGGTCTTGGAATCCTACTATACAGGTCACGCTTAGCTAATTCTAGACCTTAGTTTGAGCTTATTTTTTATATTTTTATAATTTCTATTTTATATAGACTTTCTAAGATAATGTATAATTTATACCTATAAAATACATTAAGAACTCAAAAAGTAGTTCATAACACAATCATGATTCTATTGATGTTGCTCAAAAGAAAATTTCTTCATTAAAGAGGTTCATGAAAATAGAAATTTCTTAAGTTTACAAAAATTTAACTTTGAAAACTTGTAGTGAATTATTATTTTTAAATACTTTAAAATAGATGGATTGAGTTTTAAAATAAAGTGTCATACTTCATTTAATTACTTTTAATTATACTTTAATATTTTTATTAAAAACTTGGTTGTCAAAACATTAGATTTTCATGTGTATTTAATAGAAGAATTTCCCAAGGCTTTGAAAAATAAGATTTAGAAAATTATTTACATAACAAAGAACTATCAAATTTAAAATTTTAAGGGTTTATTTTGCCATTATGACAATATCATTATAAGCATCTATGTACATGAACACAAACTACACTTATGAATGTTGAATTCAACAAAACTAATTTAAAATAAGAAGTTGAAAGTTCATAATAAACATATAAGCAAAATCAAAACAAAACATGGGAGCTTAGAGTGAAGTCAAGGCTCCAGGGGACTTGAAATAATCCAGTGACCATGTGTAATAAATAAAATCAAAGCGAAATAAATTGGAATTCTTAGATTTTCGTTAAGGCTTCAAGACTTGAAATATTCCAATATCATAATAAAAATCAAGAAAGATGAAAGAAATAATATGGGATTCTTAAATTTTTGTCGAGGTCCCGAGACTAGAAATATTTTGGTCTCATTTGATTTTGATTTTTAAACCGGTTCAAGACTAGAGGTTGACTATTTTATTGTAACTTGAAATGGACAAGTATAAAGCATGTAATAAACTACTTGAAATAAAGAACGTAAATAAACAAGTTAGATTAGTGAGTAATATACTCTAAATATAACATTATGTGATATGAACAATGTATTATCTTGCATTTTCATTCCCTAGCATCTTGCATCAAGGGAATTTTATGGAAATCTTTTAAAGAACATACACATACACATACACATATCACATAACATAATATAGGAAGGGGGTTTTGTGTTTACTTAAAGAATGAAACAAGAGATGTGTGTATGGAGTGAAAGAGAGAGGGAGCCAAGAGTGATGAACGGAAGGGGGACGGTGGTGTTTGCAAGGAAAAGAGAGGGAGTTTTCTTAGGAGAAAAAAGTGATATGCCTAAAAGCTCTGATACCAAAATATAATGTGCCTAGATTGATGGAAAACAATGGATATCAAACTCAAATGAATTTATGTTTTTGGTGTTTTAGATTTATAGGTTTAACAATGAATTAAAAAGATATGAATGATACTGATGAATGGATATAATGCACTGCTTACGATCCAAACTATACATATTCCTAAATTGATATGACTCACAATCTAGTAATAATGTTGTTTGCCACATTTCTATTAAGAATTGACAAGAACAGGAAGAATCTCGCCACAATCCTAAGATTGATAAGAGAAATTAAGAAAACTCTCAACTAGGGTTTCAAAATATCCAAAAGTTAATTAGGTCTCATTGCAATAAAGTATTTATAGTATTACCCAACAACAAATAAAAGAACATACAAAAAATTTAAAATATGCGTTCTAGAACAAAGGCAGGCGAAGTATATGCAGGCCTAGGATTTAACACACCGACGTTAGAGATGATCACTATTAGTCTTGAGTTAGTATACAGGCAAATCCTAGGCTTTACACTGCTATTCACGTCTTTAATTTTGCGAGCTTCTAATAAGTACATTGCCGGTCTTAACAAGATGGTTATCAGCTTGAAGCTTAGAAAACTTCCTTGCACATGCTACTTGATTCTTGTGAGTTTAGAATGAGTCCTTGACTTCTTTTAGCGATAGATATCAAGGATCAATTCGTATAAAAAAGAGAGGATTTTGATAGAGTGATGTGGTGTAAAGTATGAAAAATGGGAGCAAAGATGGGTATTTATAGAATAAGAGGAGGAGAGAAAATGTAAAAGAAATGAGGGAGGTATGGGGGTATGTAATGCCGGCTCCAAGGGGGGAAGAGGGAGAGAAAGTAAGATGTAAGATGTTGGTGTAAGAATATATGTGTAGTAATTGTAAGAAAAGTAAAGTCGAGTGAATAGTAATAAATAAAATGAAAGTGGACAAGACAAATTAATTGGAAATGTGAAAACACATTAGAAAATACTTTGGGGGGGTGGGGGGGTGGTGGGTGGTGTTTGGGTGTTTGTTAGTGTGTGGCAATGGAGGGTTAAATTTAGTATTTGCTCTCAAAAGCTCAAACAAAAAAATTTTACGCAACAAATAAAATTACTTTAATAGCGACAGATAACACAACAACATATTATAATATCAAAATAAAAGAGATAGAGATAGAAAAATTGAGTCCATATTTTATGTGGAGTTCGACCCACTTCCTACTTTTTATGATCACTAATTGCCTCTAATCAAGGATTTCACACATTTTATTAATCACCATAAAAAACCCACGCTTAAAGCTGGGCATATGGGTTGTGGGTTATAGGATGGCCTGTTTACCCACTCAAAAAGCGGGTTGCAACCAATATTTTTTTTGCGTGTAAATGCAGGCCAAATTAGCTCGACTTGTTTTGTAAGGACCGCTATTACCTAGTTGAAATAAGCAATAGCAGTTCCCCAACCGCATATAATCTGCAGAATTATATGCAAGGTTGTCTTAAAAGGATTGTTTGATGAATTGTTCACCTAATCTTAAGGAATAAATCATTTTGAGAAATAATTACTTAGTAGCTTTTCAAAACATATTAACATATATATACACAACTTCAAACAAAGGCAGATCAAGCTAGATATATACATACATATATTACATCCACAGGCTTCTTACAAGCCTTAAACAAAATAACAAAATATAAAGCTTAACAAAGCTTTACAAACATCCATTCTAACTAACTATCTAGTCTATTACAAAAAGAATGGTTCCGTCCAGTCCTGGTCAAACTCTAGTCCTCATATTCCTCCAAGAAGTCCTCAAAATCGGAGCCATAACCCATGCTCGCATAGGACTCGTCCAGGTCATCACCTGAAATTGTTAAAAGAATGAGCCAGAGGCCCAGTACACAGCAACGAATACAAAAGCGAGATGAAGCACACAAGCTTAGTCTAAATGCAATATGCAACATCCATTCAATTATTCTTTAATCTTTAATTAATCAATCAACACGGGAGTATTCAAACTCCGGACAACAGGGATCGCGAGGGGACCTGAGTAACACTCGGACGCTCAGGGGGTTGATATAAGTAGTTCGGGTACTCATACCGTCCTAGATATCGTTAAGTCAAAGAGAAAAGTAGCTTCCTCCAGGGTTAATAGCCGTTACTTAGCTCTATTTATACTCAGTCCATATCATAAAATATAGTTCACCCGTTCTCATAAACGTTTGAACTAAACTATGGTACTTCCTACCAAGTTTAAATAAATTTTCACCGATCTATACCCCCGTCGACTACCCGCCGTACCACTTAATGAAAGTCATCTCAAATGACAGGAGTGGCCTAAGCGCCTAGATCTACCGTGCTCAAACCGAGCAAGGTGCCGCTCCCCGAACCGGATACCAACTTCCATCCCAAACTCATCAAACTATGAGGGGTCGCCGTTAGGTTCATACATGACCTGGCGTAGGAATTGGATTTTAACGGCATAAAACACAAGCAACAATCACATTTTAAGTTTTCTTATTATATATTTAAGTTTTATAAATGCCTATCCTAACAGAGACAAGCAGGTTACTGCGTACCTGTATTAGCTCGGGAGTTAATAGGGATCGAGCGAGAATCAAATACTGTTCAACAGAATTATTACAATTTTACACTTAGTTCAAGCTCAATATCAACCAATCTCATACATTATCATCCAAAGAAATTCAAATAAATCATCACAAGATTTTTAAAATAAGTAAAGGAAATCATATATATAACATAACTAGTTTTAGCTTAACTCTCATGAAAATTCATTAATTTGTTAAATCTATAAATATATTTAAATCATGTTAAATTATATCATTTAATCATCATAATACATCAATTATCATATATCTATCTCATTTTAGATCAAATATATCCATTTGGTAAAGCAAATACCTATAAATCAATCAAAAACAAGTTTTTAACTTTATTTAGAAAATGTATCAGTTGGAAAGATGTAAAATTTAAGCACTGATACGTTTCGAATTTGTAAAAATTTAAAACATGAAAGTTGTAGATCTCTTTCTTATCTTTCCAACGCAACTTGAATCATCTCAATCGGAGATCGGATGAAAAAGTTACGGCTGATATACGAAAACATGTTTGAGCTGCAGGGGTCTACGCCGGTTCCAACGCCGGCGGCGTTGAATGCAAAATTTGCCAGCGTTAAGGAACCACGATTCTGGTCATGAAAAGTCATTTCAACACCGGCAGCGTAAACTTCAAAGCGGCGTAAATCCTACACCGGCAAATTTGCAGGCGTTGACAGCAGCGGAAATTTTCCAAAGTTTTTCCCCTGTTTTTCCCTTTTCAAAAACATGCTTTTACACTTCTTCAACTCATTCCAAATCTTTCCAAGCTTATTATAAGTTCATTTATCACTTCTATCAATCAATCATCATCTCAAAACATCTATAACCCTATTCTAATCATCATCCAACAATTCAACAACCAAAATCTCCAAATTCACACTCTATACCATCATCCAACCATTCAACCCTCATCAACACTTCAAACTCACTTTCAAACAAGTAAAACTAACCAATCTAGTCCTATTACACTTCATATAATATCCATACAACATGGATCACGAATTCATAAACAAAATATCATCAAGAACACATACAAGCATGAAAATGAAAAATAGAGAACACACTTACCACTTGGACTTCTATGCTCGGTTTAAGGACTCTAGATCAAGCTTTTGATGGTGAGAATTGTAGAAAATCAAACTTCAACTTAGGGGTCACCTTGGGAGCTCTTTTGATGAAGAGAGGAATGAGTTTAGGGCAAATATGGAGAGTGTTTTTGGTGAGGCAATTTTTGGCCGAATTTTGAAGTGTTAGGTGACTTTTGTGTTTATCTTATTGGCTTTAAAAAGGGCAGGTGGCAAAAGGAGTATTAATGGCTTTAATGACTTTAGCTTTGGTTAATTAATTTAACTTGTTTTACTTAATTAAATGGCTTTGTTTTAAGGCATTAAAAAGGGGTTTTATTGGCTCTATTTTTACTCAAATTTTCTGCTACTTAGGGGCTTTCATATGCATACATTCCATTTATTTCTAACATGTATATTTCACCCTAAAACATATTGATATTTTATAAAATAACAAATAACTAATTCTAACATATTTAAATAATTCTACACATTCACATATCACATAGTTCATCAAAATTTAAATTAACCATCAACATATATTTATCATGCATAATTCAACAATTCATTCATAAAATAAAATTAGGAATTTCTTGGCTATTCAATTCAATATCTTATAATAATAAAATTATACTTGCATCACAAGTATTATAATATTTTTTAAAAATATATATATATGATTTAAACATAATATGAAATCTAATAAATCATTTAAAAAACTTATTTTTATTTATAAGTAACAAAAATAGTAACAAAGTTAATCTTTAATAGATATGAAACCCTAAATATATAAATATTCTAATTTTTACATAAACCAATATATAAAAAATAACAAAAGTAAAAAATAAAAAATTTTCATTTGGCCCGCAGGCCAGCTCATTTAGCCCGCCAGCTAAAGTGAGCCGGACCCAAGCTTAGAAATTTTAGCTTATATAAAAGCAGGCCAAAATAGCCTCCCCCGGCTTACTAGGCTCGTTTGCCCACATCTACTCATACTCAAGCTGAGTAGTACACCACTTGACAACACTTAAGAAAATAAAATATTTTCTCTCTCTAGATGCTCTTTGTAAGATAGCATATAACAACAGAGTACTAAAATGATTTTTTCTTTCTCTTCAGATATTACAAAGTAATGAGTAAGAGAACAAAAGAGTTCTTGATTTGTTTGTTTGCAAATGAAGACTCTTTTAACTTCTGTTCACTGCTTGTATCTCCAAAAGAAGGCGTATTTATTGTCAAGTCCCAAAGGGAACCCTAAACGCGACAGTCCACCACACTCGATATCTAAACTCAAGTATGACAACCTTAGTCACTCCGTGAGTTTAAACACCGAGTACAAGACTCATGTTCAACATATAAGGAACCATACTTTAAACCGAAATAGCTTAAGGAGACATGCATAGTAATAAGAATGTAAATCATAACATTTATATCCAAATTTAATCTATTACATAATCTAAGGGGTATACCCCCGGCAAATTTTAAGAGATCTCAAGTTCTCAAAAGTCTCTTAACAACAACCATCATGTATATCGATTATGGGATTCAACTAAAAGTCTATGCCTATATTAGGTCCCGACTTCTTCAAAAAGCTCTTAAGTTCCAAAAGTTATGCTAAGGAAAGTGGCCTTCGGAGGATACATAAATATTATACTGCAATAGGAAATGTGGGGTATAAGTTACGAGCTTAGTGAGTTTCACTTCCAAAATAAATGCTCAACAAATTATATATCAAGAAATTATATTAACACATATGAAATGCACAAACGTGAGCATACAATACATAAGACCGTCCAAAAGTCTTATGTTGAATGGATTTGCACTCTCCATTCGAGGTTAGGTGTTTCAGGCCATACGACATAGATTTCAATTTTTCTTATTTATATTGTGGTTGATACATTGCCTACCACAACAATTTTAATTTTTCTCATTTATACTGTGGTTGACACAGGTGCCCACCCACACTATCAATTCCGGCCTCTATGCTAACATTCGAGTTTATAGGCCTTCGTTCTGGCTATTATGCCTTTTTCACAAAGTATAATAACCTATGCAATGTGACTCACATATGGTATGCATGGCCAATTTGACTATAGATCCTGGCATATTAATTAACAATTTATGGGTAATCATAGATATTGCAGACAATTCAATTATATATTAAATCATACAATTTTCAACAAGCTCATTTCGATATTCTTATTATCAATTCACCAAGAAGAATCATATACACACAGTCAAATTTTTATCTTGCCTAAGTTTATTGCCACTAACACTAAAGCAATCATAAGCATATAATTTAAAGATAGTGAACTCACTCAGCCATGGTCTCTGGTCTCTAACGGTAGCGATCCAGAAACAAAGATTTTCCCTGATTCTAAATCACCTAACGAAAGAAATACCCTTATGAGTATTTCATACCATATCTAATTCCAAACTTTTCAATTAAAACTCTTTAAATTAGTAATTTCCGTGGTAATTGGAAATCCCAACTTAAAACGGCCATAACTTAGTCATTTTAACTCGGAATTTCGCAAATAAGTTATCGATTTCTTTCTACTTCGAAAGATCTATCTATTTTTAATGTTATTACTAAATTTTGAAAACTTTTAGGTCTCGGAATGTTCGTATCAGATCTGATTAGTAACCAGAAGTTGAAATTCCAAAACTGTTTTGTGAAATTTGCATCATTCCTATCAAGTATATTATATGTACATGCAACATCTACAAGCTATGATCATGAATGTCATGATATGAGCTATCTACATATAATTCCTTAATGATTTTTTATTAAAAAGAATTTTGCAAAAACTTACACCTTATAATAGTGTCATGAACACTTGTTTGAGAAAACTAGCTTTATTCCTTTGAAAATCATGCATATTTTCATTAGGATAGAGTCTTGATGACCTATATACTTAATACCTTCATTATCTTAGCAAAATTTTTCATTTAAAGGTTGGAAAATAGATGTTTAAGTGTGGGTCTTACCAAGTGACAAATTCTGCATAATTTTTGGAAATGAAAATGTTGTTTGATCTTAGTTGGAAAACTTTTCCTTTGTTTTAAGTTCCTACTTTGATAAAACACATTTAATCTTACAAAAGTCAAGTCTTTAATACATATATAGTCTAATGCCTCTATTTTCATATTAAAATACTCATTTCGACATTTGGAAATAGGTGTTTAAATAGGGATCATTTTTAGATCCGAATTTTGGGAAATTATTTTTGATATTGTTTCTTGTGAAAAGCTCATTTAATCTTTCTAAAATTAAGTCCTAATCAAACCTACTCCCTAAGACTTTTATTTCTTTAGTAAAACCCTTGTTTTAGGGTTGGAAAATAGGAGTTTTCTTGGCATTTCACCCTAGTTACGAATTTCTACATTTTTGTTAAAGTTGAATAATAGATCTAACTTAACTTTTGTAATCATTTTCTTGTTTTCAAAATTTCTATCAGTAAAACCATCATCAACTCATAAAAATCACTACCTAATGATATCTATAACCTAAGCCCTTCATTTTACATGTAAAAATTTTATTTAGAAGTTGGAAAATATATTTTCTAAATGGGTCTTTCTGAAGATCCGAATTTTAAATTTTACTTTTTGAAAGAAATAAAATGGATCTTGAGTTTTGATCAACACTTTCCTTAAGAATATCATGTAGCAAGTCTTTCATGCATGAGAAACAAGTAACTTTGTCATTTTAACTACTCTAAACAAATAGATCTACTATACTACTCATGTTATGAGTGTAATGCAACAATGACAATATGTAGAGGTGAGTAAAAATGAAAAATATATGCACAAAATTTCTATATGAAAACAACATATAACATAATATAGCAAAATTCTTAGTTTACTAACTTTAATAGTTAGATCTACACATTGTGATGGTAAGAATATCATGTTCTAGTGTTTCTATATCCCTAGCATAAAGCCCATAGGAATTTTTGGTGGAACCACACATGTATGATCTTATCATTAATGTTTTATAGTAGAGTCAAGATCTATTACCTATTTAGTGTTTTGGTAAAGGAAACTTGAAGAAAACAAAATGTGTGTGTGTGTGTGTATGTGTGCACTTGTGGGAGGGGGTCACAACATAAGAGGGAAGGAGAGGGAGAGGAAAAAACTTCTAAAAGTGGTTTGTGAGAAAACGAGAGAAAGTGAAAAAGTGAAAGGTGAAAATGGGTTTATATAGAAAAAGAAATTAGGGTTTGTATGAATAAATTAATTGAAGAAAAATCAAACAAAAGAGAGAGTGAATGAGGGAGAGGGGATGTGCCGATTCTAGGAGAGGGAAAGAGAAGAGAGAGTTGAATTTGATTTGTATAATAAAATTCAAACTTAATAAGTAGTTTGAGTACAAAATTTATTGGAAAGGTAAATTTGTAAGGAAATGATGTAAAATTGTACGAATAGGTTGTAAGGATGTAAGAATAGTGTATGGATGGTTGTACTTGATGAATAGTGTAAAAGAAAGCAAAAAGTTAATTAGATACTTAAATTACCAGTAGTGAAGAAAATACGATAAAATGTTATAATTGTAGCTTTTATAGCTCGAAAAACTATATAACTAATATATTATGAAATTACGAATCTAACGGTACTAACATCATATATTTGATATCCCGAGCCCCGAGACACGCTTTTCAAGATTTGTATCCAATCGGGCTTGAAATAGGTCGAAAATCCACTAATCTAATATTGTTTATCATTCTAATATTAATACGAGCCAATCTATACTTTTCACTCGTGTTTTGACTTCTGGGATTTAGAACATGAGATTGTCGGATCTAAACGCTATGGTTTCTTGAGGTTTTGTTGGCTTAGGTTTTCAGTTGACTTTTTGATTTAGGGTTTTATCTTGGGATATCTCATTTCTATTGTTCCGAGGTTCCGTTCTTAGAATTACCGGACACAGGGTTTCCAGGTTCAATTGGTCCAGAGGTAATCTTTTAGGGTTTCAGTTTCCGGTTTTAAGGTTTCTAAAATCGAACTCAGGCTTGCTAAAAAAAACGAGGGTTTACACTTATAGTCTTTAAATATTTAAATATCCATTAGAGATAACGTCTTAAAATCCCGAGCATTAAATGCACTCAATAGCTCTTTTTTTGCCACATCCGCTCATGCATTTAAACTGTTGTGCCCTAATGTTTGTCACACCTTAATTTGCCGCACCTTTAATTCATCATTTTCCTCCCCCTTTTGGGCAAAAACAAACATAGCATACGAACACAACAGTTCTTCTCCCCCTTTGAACGCATTGGAAACATACTAAAACAAACTTTATGCATGTTAATTGTGCATACAACGTATGTCTCCCCCTTTGTATTGATAAAAAAATAAGATGACAAATTCACAAGCAGCATATCATAATAAGAGTTTCACAAACAATATATAACTTCAAAAACATGTGCAAAATCCATCGGAAAATCGCATAATGGGTTTCTGAAGCATGCACAAAAAGGTCTCAAACAATGTTTGAATGTTTTCAATTATTCAAAAAGGTCCAAAAAGCATAACAGAGCGTGTTTAAACATTCAAAACTAGGTTTTAGAAAAAAAAATTGGTTTAAGCCTGCACACAAATAACATATTGCGGATTTTTGCAAACATAATAGATTATAAACATCACAAAAACATATATAAACATGTAATAACTTCTTATATCCTTAGATGAAGTTTTAATTCAACTTCTCTCCATGATATTTAGCATTCATTTTCCTTATATTGCCTAATTCTCTATGTAAAGTGTAAAAACAATCTTCGCTCAAGGGTTTTATGAAAATATCAACAATTTAATTGTTTGTATCAATAAATTCCAAGTCGATATCTCTATTTAGAATGTGATCTCTAATGAAATGACATCTAATTTCGATATGCTTGATCTTTGAGTATTGGATCAAATTTTTATTTAAATCTATAGCACTTGTGTTATTATAGTGAATTGGAACATTTTCATATCTTAAACCATAATCCAACAAGGTTTGTTTCATCCATAAACTTATACACAACCACTACCGATAACCATATACTTAACTTCAACAATTGAAGGTGTAATCGGATTTTTCTTCTTTCAGTGCTAAGATATTAGAGAGCTTCCAAGAAAATGGCATGTGCCACTTGTGCTTTTTCAATCTACTTTGCACCTAGCAAAGCCAGTATCAGAGTATCCAACTTGATCAAAAAAGGTCAACTTTGGATACCATAAGCCAATTTCAATCATGCCTACAAGATACTTGAATATGCATTTTACTACGTTCAAGTGTGATTCTTTTGTGTAAGATTGAAATCGTGCACATACACACACTGAGAATATGATATCGGGTTTAGAAGCTATTAGATATAACAAACTACCTATCATGCCTTTATAAAGTTTTTCACAAACATTTTTTTCCATTTTCATCTTTATCATGTTTTACACTTGTGCTCGTAAGTATAGGTCTCGTTTTGCAATTATCAATTTTAAAACTTTTCTAGAGTTCTTTGGTATATTTTGATTTGAGTTATGAAGGTTCTATTTTCATGTTACTTTATTTAAAGACCTAGAAAATAATTAAGTTAACTTATCTTGCTCATTTCAAATTCATTCTTCATAAATTCAACAAATTCATTAATAAAACTCATATTAGTAGCTCCAAACATAATGTCATCCACATAGATTTGCACAATCAATGTATCTGACTTGTGTTTTTGATAAATGGACTTGTATTAATTCTTCCTCTAGAAATTCTTTGTTAAAAGGAACCTATTGAGTCTTTCATATCAAGCTCTTAGAACTTGCTTTGGACCATAAAGAGCTTTGTTCAATTTGAAGACATGACTGGATAATTCATTATTCTCAAAACCCCATGGTTGCTCTACATAGACTTCTTCTTTTATAAAACCATTTAAGAAAGTACTATTAGCATCCATTTCAAAAAGAGTAAAATTTTTTAAAGCAGTAAATGCCAAAAGCATCGTAATAGCTTCTAATCCAGCAATCGGGGTAAATGCCTCATCAAAATCTGTGTCTTATTTGTTATTATATCCTTTAGCAACCATCTAGCTTTATTTCTTATTATTATTCCATATTCATCAAGCTTATTTCTATAAATCCATTTGGTTCCAGTAACTGGTCTGCTACCAAGTCTAGGTACCAATTTCCAAACTTCATTTTTTGTGATCTGGTTTAATTCTTCTTGCATAACTTACATCCAAAACTCATCTTTTAATGCTTCTTCAATATTTTTAGGCTTGATTTAAGATAAAAGAAAAACTAGATTACTCATATTTCTTAAAGAGGATCTTGTTTGTACTCTATTAGAAGGTTTACCTATTATTAGATCTTTTGGATGTGATATTGCATATTTCCATTCTTTAGGAGGATCATCATTAACAGATTTATGCACATCATCCATTTTATGTACTTTTTTCTTCTTTATTATAATTTTTAAGAGAAAACTTATTCAAATCATCACAAACAATATCCACATCATTGCGTGAACGTAAATAAGGCAGGGAATCATCAAAAGTAACATGAATAGATTCTTTTACAACTAAGGTTTTCTTATTAAACACTCTATATGCTTTATTAGATAAAAAGTAACCAAGAAAAATTCATTCATCACTTTTAGTATCAAATTTTGCTAATTATTCTTTTACATAGTTTAAGATGTAACATTTAGTGCTAAATAGATGGAAATAGGAAATGTTAAGTTTTTTTTCTTTCCAAAGCTCATAGGGGGTTTTTTGGGGAAATAATCTTATGAAACCTCTATTTGATATATAATAGGTAGTATTTATAGCTTTAGCTTAAAAATATTTGATAAATTGTTTTCACACAACATGGTTCTAGCCATTTTCAATCAAAGTTTTATTTTTCCTTCGACTACATCAATTTGTTGTGGAGTTCTAGGTGCTGAAAAAGTATGTTCAATGCCATATTTATTGCAAAAATCATTTTCATAGTTTTCAAATTCTCCCCCATGATTACTTCAAATAGATACAATGTTAAGACATTTTTCATTTTGGACTTTCTTGCAATATCTAAAAAAGACATGGTTTGTTTTGTCTTTAGATGCAAGAAAGAAAGTCTATAAGTATCCAGTGAAATCATCAATAAAAACCAATGTATATTTTTTTGCCTTCCAAACTTAGAATTTGAGTAGAACCAAATAAACCCATATGAAATAGTTAATGACCTAAAAGTTGAAATAGCATCCTTAGACTTAAACAAAAATCTTAATTTGCGTTCCTTGTTGACATATCTTGTCCTTTTGAAAATTTATTTTTGGTAAATATTTGATAATATTCTTTTTGACACGTTTTGGGATTATATCCATGCTAACATGTTTCAATTTTCTATGCCATAATCAACTATTGTCATTTTGAGAATGTAGACAAGTTTCATTTGATGATTTGAAATCACCTAGTTGATTTTTTAAATATTTTTTTATCCATACCCTTCAAAATAAGTTTGATTATTGTTAATTCTTTCAATAGAATATTTATCGACAAGAAATGTTACTCTGAAACCATTATCATATAATTAACTTACACTAAATAGATCATGTTTAATCCATCAACTGATAGTATTGTTTTAATAATTAAATCTTTGTTTACAAGAATGTTACCTTCACAAAGAACAATTGACTTGTCTCTAAAGGTAACATTCCCTTAATCTCTCAAGTCTAAAGATGTGAATTTAGATGCATCTCCAGTTATATGTCTAGAGCAGCCATTGTCCAAGTACCATTTGTTGTTCCCACTTGAAGATTCTACAAAAAAGAGTATTACTTCTTTGGTACCCATTTGAGTTTGGGTCTCTTTTGGTTAGGTGGAATAAAGATTTCTCTTTGAGGAATCTAAACTAACTTGCTTTTATGATCCAAATGCATGGTTCTTCTTATTACACAATTGTGTACAATATGATCGATTCTACCACATTAGTTACATATCCCATGAGTAACTTTTGCAAAACGAGTTTTGTGGGACTTGCATCTACTTTCTCTACTATAGCTAATTCTATATTTATTTGAATCACACCTTTGATTTCCAAGAAGTGTGTTTAAATTATTTTTCCTATTGGTGAACTTGGCTATAATTGCTTTTAAATCACCTAAGCTAGCCTTTAACAAAATATTTTCATTTCTTAGTTCCCTTAGCTCCTTTAAGATTTCATTATTACTCTCACCAGCACATGCAACATTATTATTATTATTTATGGTTTTAATTTCAAGATCGAGCAAGTCATTTCAATTGTTAATTTCCCATTAATCTTACTTAATTCTTCATTCATGCTTTTTAGCTTTTTACAGTTATTAATCATCTTGTCATTTTCTGATTTTAGAACATTAGTTTCTTTATACAGCTTTTTATTTTCTATTTTAATCTCTTCATGCTTGGTTTGAAATTTATCTAGCTCTTATCTTACTTTCATCATTATAGATTTAAGTATATCGTTCTTTTTCTCTACTTTGATTAACCTGCTGCATACTTGGTCATACACTGCACGCATTTCATAATAAAAGGGGGAGGATCAAGATCTTATCTCATCATCCAATGCCATAAAGCACACATTCTCATTTGAGTCACTTTAGTCATCATCACTCCAAGTGGCAATGAAAGCTTCTTTTCTAGATCCTTTGGAGGCTTTCTTGAGTATTAGAATGTATTGCTGGATGTGTCCTAGTTTTTGACATTTGAAGAAGGTTATCACATTCTACTTTTTGTATCTTGATGGTCTACTGTCTTCATCCACTCTCTTTGTCTTGTTGTTGGGCCTCATGAACTTCTTAAGCTTCTTGGCCATCAAGACAAGTTCCTCATTATCATCATCGTCGTCGTCGTCGTCATTTCGCTGGAATCATGACTTGTTGCTTTTAGAGCAATGGCCTTCTTGTTTGATTCCTTTCCTTGCTTCTTAACGAGCTCATGTGTTTTAAGTGTTCTAAGGAGTTCTTTGCTCATGGTGCTTAAATCTCGTGCTTCTTCAATGGTGGTTCTCTTTACTTCCCAATCCTTAGGTAGTCACTTAAGAAGTTTGGAATTTATTTCCAAGTCAGTAAAATTCTTCCCAGGTACATTCAAAGGATTTATAATGTTGATAAATCTATTATGCATCTCAACCATAGATTCATTTGGAAGCATTTTAAAATTTTCGAGCTGTCCACATAAAAGAGTTATTTTTGTATCTCTTACTCTTAGTTCCTTCATAAGTCTTTTCTAATTCATCCCATAAATCTTTAGCTGATTTGCATGTACATATTCTATTAAAATCACTTTCGTTTAACGCACAATGTAGTATATTTATAGCTATATCATTTAGATATAATCTTTTCCAATCTTCTTCATTATAATCTTTTTCTTCTTTCCCTTCAATAATGAAAGTCCCATTTTCTATCACATTCTATAATAATCTATTTTAAGCTCTTAAAAAGATTTTCATTCTATACTTCCAATATGGGTTGTTATCCCCCTTAGAAGTGGTGGTCTATTGATATCGTATCCCTCTAAAAACCTTAGTATATTTGGTGCCATGATCTTTACTCTATATATGATTAAGCACAGAAAAAAGAGACTAGGTTTTGATACAAAATGGAAATATGAAAACACACTAGAAAAAACTCAAGCAGAGGGGGTTAGGATGAATTGAGTATTTGTCCTAAAAAGCTCAAACAAAAAAATTTTATGCAACAGATCAAATTATACTCTGATAGCAGCGAATAAAACAACAATAAATTATAATATGAAGTATAAAAGAGATAAGGATAGAAAAATTGAATTCAGATTTAACGTGGAGTTTGGTCCACTTTAAACTCTCTATGATCACCAATTGCCTCCAATCGAGGACTTCACATACTTTATTAATCACCACAAAAACTTATGCTCAAGTTGAGTAATACACAACTTTACAACACTTAAGGAACAAAATATTTCCATTCTCTCTCTAGATACTCTCTTTTAGATAGCAAATATAAAAACAGAGCACTAGAATGATTTTCTTTCTCTTTTTAGATTTAACAAAGTAATAAGCAAGAAAGCAAGAGAGTTCTTAATTTGTTTATTTATGAACACTCTTTTGACTTTTTTTCACTGCTTGAATCTCCAAAGGAAGGCATATTTGTAGTCTTCAAATGTTTAAATGTCTGTTAGAGATAACGTCTTAAAATCCTAAGCATTGCATGCACGTAACAGCCATTTTTTTTTTTTTGCCACATCAGCTCATGCATTTAAACTATAGCACTTTAATGCTTGTCGTGCCTTAATTTGTCACACCTTCATTTTGGCCATCTACCAAGTCTGTGCTTATGTAGACTTCATTGAGCCTTAAATTCAAACTTGTCACACCTTAAACTTGTTGTGCCTTAGATTCGTTGCGCCTTGGTTTTGACCCTCGACCAAAGCTATGCATTTTTTAACTTGTCGAGTCTTAGACTTTAACTTGTTGCACCCTAGTGAATAAACTTGTTGAGCCTTCAACGTGACCTACGACCAAGGAATCTCCATTTTTTAACTTGTTGAGCTTTAGATTTTAAGCTTGTTGTTCCACGAAAAGTAGACTTGTCGAGCCCTCGATGTAACCCATGACCAAAGCTATGCTTGGGAATTTATCCCTGCTAAAATCCTGCACAATCTCCATAAAAAAACACAACACAACACAACAACAACAACACACACACATTCTAGCATACTATTCATTATATTGTTTGACTAATTAAGTGTAGCTTCACACAATTGAATAGTTAATTGTGCAACTAATTGTCTCATCAAAATCCATTTTGAACATATAAGTTTAACATTAATTACCTGTAAAGCTAAAAATACATGTATAAAAGCTATATCTAATATTTTTATGCATCGATAAAATTTTATCTAATATTATATAGATATCTTAATGTTATTCCAGTGTAAATGATTTGTCAAAAAATTTCACCTCAATTTGCATGTTGGTGATTGAATACCATAACTAATCTTGAAAAAGCTCAGAACAACTAAAGTTTTGGAAAAACTTATCGTTGTAGGATATATACTTAGTATTCGGCTTATAAATTGGGTTCATATTTTTTTCTAACTCACCTAATATTTTAGAGTTTTAGAAACTGTCTGATTAAGTGTAAGTTTTTCAGTCTTTAGAGTTGACTCGGTTTGACTTTAGGGTTATGGTTCTGTTATTGATTCTAAGGTTCTACTTATAGAACTACTGTATAATCTAGAGGTTTATAATTTTATTATTAATTGTTATTGTTGATGTTATCTCGGTATACGTGCCAGTGATCAGAGACATAAATAATTTAGTTTAACTGATGAAATTTTGACTTGATAAATTAAAACTATATTATAGGAAATTATTTCTTATTATTTTATTATTAAATATTACTTGGATACATTGCATCAGTTTGTGTGTTAGAGATAAGATAGACAAATTGTTTAATGTAAGATCTCAATGTTGAACGATTATCAGATTTGGTTTTGTTTTCGAAGGTCCTCTTTTTCTTAGGGTTTGAAATTTTGGATTTTCCATTCCCATTATACTCATTAGACATTTAGGATTACTTGATTTGTCTAACATTGTCTAGGGTTTAAGGTTGAACTAGATTGATGAGGTTATAGTATATGAAATTATTTTGACTATGACTTTTATTTTTTGGTTAAATTACTTACCTTTAGGGTTTTGAGCTTTGCTTAAATCATATGATATCATAAGGTTATTGAATTTTTATCTGATCTCGTTTAGGGTTTTCTAGAGTTCGGTTTTAACATGGGTTAGCTTTAGTGTTTTGGTTTTGATATTAGCTCTAAGGTTCTCATATAGGAGTACAAAAAAATCCAAGGGCTTACATTTCCAGTCTTTTGTCATATGGTACACACTCGGTATTCCCTTCCAATCAAAATCATTAGATCAGACAATGGTAGATAATATCTTAACTTTGAATTATCAAATTTTTTCAAAGACAATGGTATTCTCCATGAGGCTACATGCCCAAAGACACCACAACAAAATGGGGTTGCAAAGCACAAAAATAGGCATATTCTTGAAACTACTAGAGCATTCCTTATTGGTGCTAATGTTCCTAAAAGTTATTTGGTTAATGTAATGGCATATGCAATTTATCTCATGAATTGAATGCCATCACAAGTTTTTTCTTTTTGCACACCTTTACAAGCACTTGCCAAACTTTAAACTTAGACCTACGTATATTTGGACGTGTTACATATGTTCACTTGTGAAAAGATTAATGCATGAAACTGGATTCTTGTGCAATACATTATGTATTTCTTCGCATTTATCTGCATCAAAAGAGATATAGATGTGACAATACTTCAACTCACCATATGTATGTCAAAATGGATGTTACATTCTCCGGATTAGAGTATTTCTTTCATGTAGATCAATCCACTTCTAGACCTCATGGGGAGATGCAATGTGATGCCTATAGCTAGATTGATAATTTATAGCTATAGCCACAGCCCATTAAATTATCTAGTCCAAGTGGAGATGGTGAAGCTTTAGATTTAAATAGTGAACAAAATCTTGAACATCTATCTAATGAATCTAGTGAACAACAAGATAGCCCACCTTCCTCTCCTCACTTACACATCCATGATCAAATGGATATTCCTGAGATAACCACTCATGAAAGTGTTGTTCCTTCATTATTATTTACTTCATCTTACTCATTGCCTCATAGAAAAAATAGTGCCAAACCACCTAATAGGAACACTCCGAATGGAAAAGTAAGATATGCAATCACACAGTACGTCTTTATAGATAGGTTGTCTCCTTAACATGAAGCATTCGTGAATGAGATAGAGAATGTAAAAATACCTACAAGGGTAGAAGAAGCTCTAAAATATTTAAACCACTTATCCAAAACTAGTATGCTAGAGTGTAAACTAATAGAGACTTCTATTATTCAGAACCATCATCTAACCATTTACTTAGACTAAGTGCCAACAAATAGGGAAAGATAAAAATGATTGGTAAGGCAATTCATTTATTTGTCCCCTACACGTCCAGATATTGCTTATGCTATTGGTGTGGTAAGTCAATTCATGCATACACCGAGTGAAGATCATATAACTATGTAATGAGAATTTTGAGATACCTAAAGGAAACCCCAAGAAAAGGGTTAACCTTCAAAAGGAATGGACAAATGGAAGTAAAAGGGTTTACTATTGCAGATTGGGCAAGAAACATTACTGATAGAAAGTCTATCTCAGGCAACCTTACATTTGTTGCAGGAAATCTTGCAACATGGCGTAGCAAGAAACAAAATGTAGTAGAAAGATTTTCATCAAAAGCAAAATACAAAGGCATGGTTCATGGAATATGTGAACTTTTATGGCTAAGGATTTTACTTACAAAAATAGGTTTCAAGCCAAAGAAATCTACGCTTTTATATTGTGACAATTAGTCAACTTGAGAAATAGCCAATAATCCTTTTCAACATGACTAGACTAAACACATTGAGGTAGATTGACACTTCATTAAAGAGAAGCTGAATTAGAAAGTGATAGACATTCCTTTCATTCAATCAAGTGAAAAGTTAGTATATATTCTAACTCATGCAGTTTCAGTTGAAGTTTTTACTAAATCTCTCAACAAGTTAGGCTTAGAAAGATATCCTTACGACAACTTGAGGGGAGTGTTAGCATGTGATTACCATAATTATAGGAGATTTATAAGGAGAATGATCTGTATAGTGGAAGTACATCTTCCTATCACAGTATTTTAGTTATATTTGAAGAATTGAATAGTAATTCACCATGAATTGTTATTAATTCATGAGCATTTTATTTTTTTGTCATATTTATGAGCATGTTTGATTTAACTTATTTTGATCGTTTTGACATCTTGTTTTGATCATTTTCAAATAGATTGATTTTCAACAAATAGATACAAATAAAAACAAATATTTTACTTATGAATAGATCAAACAAAAAAAATATAAATAAGATACAAATATAGATTAGATACATATAAGGTACAAATAAAAATCGAACCATTCAAACAGATCATCACTTTGATGAATAGTAATTCATGCTTTCTCTCATAAATTGTTATTGAATGATTTCTTTTTCTATCCAACTTGTGAAACCATTATCTCTCTACCATAAATATAACGAGGATATAATAGATAGTTTTTACTTCTCTTTAGTAATTACTACCTTTTATTTTATGCTAATTAAACAATGTAATAGATACCTAACAATTATTACAACTCTTATAATTTTATTGAATTGCAATTTAATTCCTACTTTATTTCCTATGATAAATTGAAAAGGTTGTAAGGATTTCATAGAGTGGGTAACCAGCTATTTTTATTGAAGTATTATAAGAAACCTAAACCTTCGAAATCTCTATGTTTGAATTCCTCTTTCGATTGTTATGAACCACGTGTCCGCCTAATTGCAGCAATATGAAACAGTTAACATAAGAAGTCCTGATAAAAAATATACAATGAATTTCCAAGTATCCTTGACGCTAAATTACACCATAGGTATGATACATGTTTTGTTATCTCATCTCAATCGGGTTCAATTAGCAAAGTAAATTTAAGAAAGGAGTACCCTTTTCACTTACATTTTGTCTAGATCTAATATTATGGGATTATTCTATCAATTCACGCGCGAAGCCTGCAAACATTGTTATTAATGACTTCTATTATATAATTAATTAAAGAAAAAGCACACGGTTTGGAAATAAGAAACCTAACTTGGCTCTACTCATCTAAGTTGTCTTGACATGAGTAAAGCTTGGTCTGGCGGTGAAAAGGTCGCACATGGGATGACGGACATGTGAACGAGAGAGAGTTTTCCATGGTAGGATATTTCACATCCCCCAACTATTCATGAGCCGGGATATATACGTAAGTTCTTATAGTATAATTTTATTGTTCCATAACTTTTCAAAACATATAAATAATACTCAACTCAGAATTTAAAATAAAACAAAACATATCGATTTTTAAAAATAAGAGCCCTAAATTGAATTTTATATCAAAATAGAAATACTAAATTATAGATGTACTACAAAAAAAAAATAATAATAACTTTTAGAGATAAAAATTCTGTAATAGAAAATAAGCAAGAAAATTTATATCTTTATAGATAAAGACGGTGATGATACTTTTTGCGACAGAACTAAAACCAAATTTACTTGTTATAGTAATAGTAGAGATACTAAATTGGATTTTATTGCAAACTCGAAGAACTAAATTGCAAATAGTGAAATTATGGACTAATAAATTACATAAATTTAAAATAAAAATATTAGCTTTACAATTATGCCATTTTGATGTTATTTCAACCTATTTTAAATAACATCATGTATATTGGGCATTGTATTCATACGATCATTCGTATACATTAATCAAACAAGGTATTCGGAAAATGTTGATCTCTTTCTCTTTTTCATTGAGCTACCTTTTTATAAAAAGTGCGGTTAACACTAGAGAATGTTAAAATTTTTATTCTAAGCACTTCATATAGTGTCTGGGCATAGATAAAATATATATATATATATATATATATTTCTTCGATGGATCACAAAAACTATTATAACCCGGTCATATAGAGTCATCACAATGCTAATGTGAGAAATTGAACTCGATACCTCAAGGATGAAGACCTGGAACTGATACCATCATACTACAAGACCATTGGTGATAAAATATTTATTGTTTGTTCACTTTACTGTAGTAGTAATTTCATTATAGCATTATTTTTTATGAAGTACAATTATAGTGTTAATAGTGTTTTTATAAGGAATTTTTATTATAAAAAATATTGAATATTTATTCTTTACTCTACTCTATAGATCACAATTCAATATTGAAATTGTCTTTTTTCTAAAATACTTCATTTAAATAAAAAATTATAAATGAAAATCTTATTATAATTTTTAATTTCCATTCATCAATAATAACAATTTTATTATAGTCTTATTAATTAAGCAAAGTTACAACGAGATATCAATAACCTCAAAACCTAATAATATTATGATCATTCTCTTAAGTTTGAGAGAAATTCTATGGTATCGCCATTAATTTCAATAGAACCGGTCTCGTCTCTATTCAACGACTCACACACTACCCAATCATGATCGAATCATTAAAATTATTAATATTCTAATTATTATATTTATTTTAATGGTTAGATGATTGACTACGAGATCATAGAATCTCTCTAAATTTGAAGTCTCGTACTTTGTTGTATTGGTAGAAAGACTAAATGAAAGTACAATTCAAATAGAAAATTTGAAATAGGAAACATATACATCACTACCCAAGGTAATATAAAACCATCTTTAACTATGAGTTATTTAGTAAGTCACTTAACATGATATTTTAAAAAATTTTATAGGTCTCATGTTGCATTAATTATAGATAACTAATATAAATACATAAATATAAATAATTTAATTTTTAGATTGCTTAGCTAAATAATTCATTAAAATAAAATTAAGTTATTCGGATAAAATGTTAAGTAACTCATAAACGAATTTGTTTAACTTTAGTTCCAATGCTAAATAACTCCAATAGGGTTAGCCTACCGATTAATAATTCATTTTACCTCATGGACCCACTTCACCGCATGAGGAAGCCGGTACCATTAATAGCGCATACCGGGGAGGTGGTAAGTAGGCACTTAGACTGGAGTCTAAAGATGTCGTTTTGTAGTAAATGATTGGCTTCCTTACGCATGTGGACTTCCCCATGATGTAATCAAAAGAAAATACATGGGCCCCACTTCTCTCCCTCCATGACATAATCATCTGTTTGAAATAAATCAAAACCTAGCCTAGTCATCAGGTCCATCCTTGATTGCCACGTGGTGGGTCGGTCTCCCTCCCTTGAGGCATGGAGGTTGGTTGGGTCGGGGAAGTGGGACCGAACTTTCAGGTTCAGGTCAGCCAGGACATGGGCGAATAATAAATGGCCACATGGAACTTCGCATGTGATGCACAGGGCGGCTTTTGTAGCTGGGGGGGCCTACCATCAATTAGGAATGAGTCGGTGAAGCAGAACCGTTGGTTGTGGTGTATTTGGTGTCTGCCACATGGATGATGTTGATTGGCAGGACTCTGCTGATGCAAGCATATCGGTTGTGGGTTATACTGAGGTCGTGAAAGCACACGATACCTACGACACCCATAAAAACACGTGTTTGTATTGTAAGCTTTGGTATTTGTTTCAGTCCCAAATACAAAACACAAACGATTATTCAATTCTAAGTTTGGCCTTTCCTCCAGCTAATTGTCTACTTTGTTCTCTTCTTTACATATTATAGATGTAGGGTTCTACGACTTGTTTATTTTGTTATCTTCCTTATAAATTGTAGATAAAAGGTTTTTCCTAAAGTAGTTACGGACGTATCAAATAACTCTTGTGTCTCCTACGTGTATAATAGAGATTCATTATGAAATTGCTATTTAGTGAACTAAACGTCGTAATAGCTATTCGTAAGGAATAAAGTTGTAATAGAATTGCAATTACAACGAAGTGAACGGACAGTTAGTGTCTCAAATGATAAATGAAAGGAAAGGAAGTTTTAATACATCTTACATGTCAACCTTACATTTCTTAAGTAATTAAAGTAACAATTGTGAATTTATCGTTTGATTCTTGAGAGCAGAGTTTTTCCCATGGAATTTTGTTTGTTTTCATCCTCCAAAAGTTGAAATGAGGAGGCTTGATTAAGTGTATATAGGCACTTCACTTGGCATGGATGATGATTATCAAAATTTCTCAGTAACCGATGGATGAGATTGAGTAAGACTCATGTCATGCTTATGATAAATGAGTTTACAATGGAGTAAGGTCAATAGTTATCTCTTGTGTACATAAGCCTCCCTGAGAGAGGTTAGATACAACGGCTTGGTCCAATGATCCATATTTCTAACCTATTAAACCAAATCTCCGCAAGTCATCCCAAAAAAAGAATTAGACTCACTATGTCCTCTCCAATTCCTATCCTAAATAAATAAATGAATAATAATACATTCTTAAGCCCCTTTACACATACCTATAGATGGTAATGCGCTTTTATGACATAATAAAGTATAGTTGTTAAAATCAAGATTTCAATTATACAATTCTATAAGTTCACAATTTTAGGAAATATTTTTGAGTTAACATGTGTATAAAATCATTCTTATATAAAATCTTATATTCTTAATTAAATATACATGTTGAGATCAATAAAAATTTACATTTTAACCAATTTTATCTATTTGAGTTATATGGGATAAAATATAAAAAATAAATACTATATAAGCCCATCAACTATTAGAGTGCTACATATTTCTTATGACGTTCTAATTTAATTTCCTGTCTCATTCTCTTTCTCTTTCTCTTTCTCTTTCTCTCTCTCTTTCTCTATAGCCCACCTTTTCACTTTTATAACCTCAATTCAAATTCAATTCTAGCTATATAGTTCAAAAGAGAAGCTATTTTCTTTATTTACACAACCAAGACCGTAATTTAAGTTGAAAGATTCCTTTAATATAAAATAATGAAATAGAACTTAATTTTGACTCTACTTGCTCTTCTTTTGTACATGTTATATAATGAAATTAGAGTCATTTATGAAAAAAAAAAAACTTAATATTTTCATTTTCTTATATCTATTATGTATTTTGAATTTTTTCCTTTTTTCTTTTACGTCTACCATAAGTGTATATATATAAATGAAATTGCAAACCTATTTAAAATTTTGATTCTACATTTCAATTTTATAAATCCTCTAATAATTTTAGGTAAATTGAGTTCGACAACCTTAAAACTGAGAGTTACCCTGCAAAATGATCATGAGTGGTGAGCATAAAGCCATAAACGACCATGAATCTGAGTAATTGATGGAAATATACACTATACCATCACACCAACAGTAAACACGTTTGACAAACGATTATTAAGCATTCCATATATCATCAAGACGCTATTGTCCAATTGAATGTGAAACTAAGAAAATTGATTTAACCTTACGCTCTGGAGATCACCAAAAGTTTCTCAAAACGTAAGCAAATGTTATCAAACGTAAACTTGTGCATTAAAGACTTTTTGTATCCAAAGACCATGTCCTATGACCTATAGGTTGACAACCCCACCATGGCCTCCTCTCAAGCTCCTTACTTACTAAGTCTAGAAAATATGACTTTTGAGCTTTTTCGATGCGATTATTTGATAACAATAACACTAATGTACTCAACGTTCCACTGCATGTATATACTTATTACTTAGTGTTCATCTCCACATATGCAACCGTACGGATATTGTAACTCTAATCTTAAAATGCTTGTAATAATAATTATTTACTTACATATATATGTGCATATAATTTTATATAAGGTTACATATAAGTTACAAAGGCGATGCATATACATGTGTGTGTGGATTCAATAACTTCGCCTCATTCCTACAGCAAAGTACATATATATCAAGACTCACAAACTTGCTATATTCCACCAGTATATAATTATTCCACATGAATCGTAAAAGGGTCTCTCTATTTTTCTTTTCCCCAATAACAATGAATTACATTTACTAGAAAAGTATTACATCAATCACATAAATTAATATGAAAAAATGACAAACGAAGAGTTGAGGATATACAAATCCAACCATATTAATGGACACATCTTTTCTATTATCAAAATGTTCTACATAGGTAATACTATCGATTCTCCTAATGTCACGTTTAGTAAGCGAGAATCGATCAGAATGGAATGGATTAGAATGAGAGAAATGGAATAGAAGGTGGAATAATAAATTTATTCATTTGTTCGAATACATCATGGAATGGAATGAAATTGAGATGTTATTTATGAAAAAAGATATCTCGAATAATTAATATGAATAATAAATAAGTAAAATGATAGAAAGACAATTTAATAGTAATCATTTATAAAGAAAGAATAGAATCGTGATTCCATCTTTTTAAGGGCAGAATCGAATTCCCCTTCAAGACTAGAATCATCGATTCCTAAGAATCGCGATTTTATCTTTAAAAATGCAATCGAACGTAGGAAAGGAAATCGAATTTAAAATCGCGATTCCATTACAGATTCTTTCTCGCATACCAAATGTGACATAAGAGAAAGAAACTCACACTATCGGCAAATGAATAAAACTCCATATAAGGGATAGAAATAACATATATATGTAAAGACACACAATAGATACCCCCTTATTCATATGCTAAAAACAAAACAATATTAGTTTGATCTCTCGAATTTTCAAAACCAATAGAGTGGATAAATCGACAGTGTTAACAATGGTAAAACACATTTAGATCTAGTATCTATAGTGATAGATTAGTGAATAATGAAATCAGTAATGATGGATTTATGAAATTATCTTGGTAAATCTTGAAAAGAAATTTAGGAAGCAGGCATAGTTACACAGCTGCCCCCGTGGTCTCTCCTCTACACTAAGGTTCGTTGAAAATTAAAAAAAATATACAAAAAAAAAAAATCATCTTAACAACTTTTCAAGGTCAACATATGTTCTCTAAGAATAATCAACGTAAAATTCCTTGTGAAATATAAAAATGCAACCATCTTTATATCAAAATTGTTTCACAAATATTATCTTGTGTGCGAAGGCCTAGAGGGGACTTACTAGAATCAAACATGCCAAAAGATGAAGCTAAATTGAAACCCATAGAGCTGTCAAACCAAAGCCAGTCCGTACATTAAGACCCACAGTCGACCGGCCATGTACTTTATATTTTTTTTGTATTTTTCTTATTTTCTTTTATTTGGCTTATTATTATAGTTTAGTAGTTGTTTAAGAGGTTTAAGTTCTTCGTGCCATTTAGTTACTAAGATATTTTGAGAATTATTTTGTATTTCTTTTATGTCCTTTAATTTTTGGTTTGTTATTACTCTATAAATAGGCATGCCTTGTGTTTCATTAATTCAAACTTTAAAATACTAGCAAACCCGATTTTTACAAAGGAATCTCTTCAAGTAATCAATTATTAGTAGTCAATTATGTTGATACTGAAAACTCATCAATCCCTTACCTATTAAGCATCATATCAATCTTGTGCATTTTTTCCAATTATTACTCAGATTAGAGTCATATCATTTTTTGAAGAATCCTAATCCTAATCCTAATTGGATTTCGTGATTGATGAGTAACATATAAAATTAATTTTGTCCATATCATTTATTTTCATTGCTCTTATAAACACAAAACAACTTGTCAAAATTGCTTTTCCATTCACATAAACCCATAAAAATGAAAAAGAAGTGGTTATATATATATATATATATATTTTTTTTTTTTTTGCTGTGGTTTTAAAGATTATACATGGAATTCGACCATGGATTTGTAGTATATTATTCGGTCTCATAGCTTTTGGAAGGGCGCCCTTCATTTGATGAGTCTCGCATTCATCAATTTTATTCATTGAAAGTTGGAATTTAAAGGTGTTAGATTTGGCAGAGGCAGGGGGGGTATGGCTGAGAGAGAGAGAGAAGAATTGATGGTTAGTGGATCTATTGGTTGTGCAGTATTTTGGTGAAGATTCAACATGGTGTTGTTTGTTTGTGTTGAGTAGTTTGGTATATTGCTTTCTTGTTAATATTCGGGGTTTGTTTGTTATTTTTCAATTGTGAGGGGTTATTGACAAATTGGTTTGATTAAGAAGACTTCAAAAGAGAAGATTAATAACCAGTTTATTAATATAGAAAAATATGCACGTGGCATAGGGTAAATTACAATAAGAATAATCAATTTTTGAAGGTAAGTTCAAATAATGTATGAATATTCTAAGTGGTTCAGTTAAGGAATTAATGTTATATAAAATGATGCAATAAAGAATTAATGTTTTAAATGGTTAAAAAAAAAAAAGATCATCACTATATGAAGTAGTGAGGATGAGGAATCTCTTCATAAAATATTGATTTCTTCTTTTAACCACTTACAATATTAATGTGTTATTTGCACCAAATTATATAATATTAATCACTTTTTGAAGCACTTAAAATATTTATACCTTATTTGAATTTGCATATATAGAATAACAGAAAAGATGGATGATATTGATATATGTGGGGGTTGGTAAAGGTAAATTTTAGCTACTGAAAGTGAAACCACGATTGAAAACTCCTAAATCTCCAATAGAAAAACAAAGGGAGAACATGGAGCCTATGATTATGGTAGAACCGGAGTTAATGAAACAAATGGTGGATCTTATAATGATCTAGAGGTATCTGGAACAAAATGTGGGGGATTTGTTGTAATCGTGTTTTCTAAAGAAACAAGTGACCTAATTAAATGTGAGGTTATTAAAGCTCAAAGAAATGTGAATGAGATGAAAGTTGAAGGGTTAGTAATTGTTGAGAAGCCCTGAAACTCAGAAGTTTGAGAATTGTCAAGACCAATTAAATGTAGGAAGACCAATGACTTGTTATGAGTAATCATGAATCACCTATTGAAGCAACAACAATAAATATACTAGTTTAGACCTTTCATGCCAATAACCTAGTTTAAGTGAATGCCATTGATTGGATTCATGATAAGTGAAAGGGGTATATATACCTCAAAGATGGCATTGATAGCTTGGTTTGAGTTATTACAAGAGTCTTGTGTTTATGTTTTGTAGATTTACCTTTAATTCGGTAGGAATTCCATTTCTATGTTCGAGATCGAGTGTTTCTCCAAGAAGGGAGATTATGAGCCAAGGACTAGAGGGGATCAATCGGAATGAAACAAGTAAAGGCAAAGAAAGTTCAAGTCCTTTATCTTATTTATCAATGGCTTTTTGAAAATATTCTAACATATTACTTGTATTATATTTTAAGTGCCACAAAAGACAGTAATAAAAATTGTTTTTTTTATTCTATTCTTTTGAAGTTATAATTTTATTTTTCACCTTCTATTTTCATCAACTAAACATGCTAATTAATTTCCATATGATTAAGAGGGTCACAATTATTTTGTTATAAATATAAATATAGTGTATTTTTTATTTAAATATATTATAAATATCAATAATTTTCTAATTATAAAGCGGTTGGCCCCCATGAGCTATTCTTGAGTCTAAGGCTGTAAGTGAGCCAAGATAACTCGCGAGCTACTTAAGTTTGACTTCGTGATAAGTCAAATTAAACTTGACTGCAACTAGGTCAAGCTTAAGTTTAAGCTACTCGAGTAACTATCGAATTTGAGTTCGTGTTTCAAAATATTCAATTCGAGTAACTCACAAGCCTAATCAAGCTTCTTTTTTTCATATAAAAAATTTATAATCTTTGTGTTTTTTTTTTTTTCATTTTTAAAGCCTAGTTTCAAGTTTTTTTCCCCTTCATATTCAATGATCCACATTTATCATATTTAAGATCAAGTCAACTAAAGTCATATTCTATACTTGAATTCCATTTTTTTTAGTTCAATTGATTTTTATAGAAATAATAAAGTTTAACTGAGTTGAGATGGAGTTTTGAGTTTTTCATTCAAGTCAAGATCGAAATTGATACTATATTGTCTCTCCTCGACTCATTTACAGTCCTACTTAAGTTTGTCTCTAACTACAAGTGAGCTTGATAAAATGTCAAATAAGAAGAATTTTCTATTCTTACAGTCTATAATTAAGGTTAGAAAGTGTATTTAATATTTAATTTTTCTTAATAAATATTTTGAAATCTTCATCTAGCTAACCAATCTAAACCAATGGCTAAAGAGAAAAACTTCTTTCTTTCCAAAAGTGAGCTAACCCACTTAACCCACTGACCGATGCACTTTAACCTACTGGTTAAAGGGCTAGGTAAAACTAGACTACTTTTAAACAGGGTTAAACGGGCTAGCCCATAGGCTAAAGCCCATTTGCCCAACTCTAGCTTTAGAGACAAAAATTATATTTCTAAACGTAGATTTTCGTCGCAAAAATCATTTTTGCTAATTTTATTTATAGAAATATAACTTGGTTTATCCATTTTCTATCGCAGAATTTCTATCTCAAATGTCAGTTTTCTTATAGTGCTAGCTATTAAACTTTCCATCTGTCATAGCTATTTCTAAATTCCTATTTACTAACAATCAAGATATGAGTACTTTGATTTCTTGGAATAAACAAAGTTTTAAATATTTTATTTCACCAATGTTTTTTTGGTTTTAAAGTTTATAGTCCAAGAGCAAACTTGGGCTTCCTATTCATAACCCGAGAACTAAATTACTATTCTTCTTTTTATTAACAAAAAAAATTAGGGTATGTTTAGTTTTGATGGATTGAAGTAAAAAATTAATTAAAGTTTTGTCTTTTTCATATAGAATCCTATTTGTTATATGAAAGAACATGGTCTATTTGTTTCGTTTGCATGCAGATGATACACATACATTTTCAATAGATTGTTTATCAAGAAATAGATATAGATGAAAAAAAAAGGCAATTTTATTCATAAAAAGATCACATAGACTGGATACAGATCAAATACAGATAAGATATAAATGCAAATTAGATATAGAGATAGATATAGATACAGATACAAATGAAATACAAACCATCTAAATAGACCCTAATTGTTACATGGTCAAATGTCAAATAATAGATCTTGAAAGATAAATTTTAAGAATTTAAGATTTATTCGGTAATTAGCTCTTAATTTCCTCTCATTCTCCAATCAAAATTAAAAAAAAAAATCTTTTCCAAAGCAGTTTAGCTGATCTAGGGTTTACTAAGGTTAGAGAGTTTCCTAGAGTAGAAGTACAAAGTGGAGTGGAGAAGCCAAGTACAAATGATGAAAGTGCACGTGAAGACAATGTAATACCTAAAGGGAGAGAGGCTAAGGAAATGGATCCAATTAGTGGGCCTTAAATATTTTAGGCTAGACGTGAAAGAAGTCCAGTAGGTTAATTTACTATAGGATAAGTATTAGTAGCAGATCTATATTATGCATTATGTAATATCCAAGCTAGCAAAATTAGTACGTTGCTTGTAATGGAAAATTAAGGAAATTATCTATAGTACAGTACTATGTAACATAAATGGTGATTTGGATGAATATTCTGTATGCCATCACTCATATCCTGGACCACACTATATATCCCTTATGTATTATATAGTGTTGATGTATGAAAATCAATTCACTACTACATTAGCTTCTATTTGAGCATTGTACTTGCATTCGAGTATGTTGAATTTCTATTATATTATGCTTGATTTCTGGGCTTACTTGCACCAAATGGTATCAAAGAATACTGGTGATGGTAGGAGAAGCTAAGAAAGTCGAAGAATTGACCCAATTGTTAAAGGAACAAGCTAAGAAGAATGAAGCTTAGGTTAAAATGTTTGCTAAGACTCTTAAAAATTAGCAAGCTGCACCGGACAAACAAGGCCAAACCATGGAGGAAAATGATACCAGCTGTAAGAAAATAATACCATGGTAGGATCTCCCTCTAGCATAACTTACCATGGCCAACAACCAGCTTCAGCACCACATGTAATCCTGTAGACAGAACAAGATGGCAGCGTTAGAAACACAGAGGGGTATCAGTTGCCAGTAAGGAGCACTAAGGTGGAGTTTCCGATGTTTAATGGGGAGGGAATCAGAAATTCGCAAGTTAGGGCTGAACAATTCTTTGCCCTTGATGGCACTTTGGAACAACTCAAGGTAAGCATTGCAACTATGTACTTAGAAGATAAGCCTTATGAATGGTATTTATCTTATACTAAAACTAGGAGTGATACAAACCCTACGAATTGGGAAGAACTCACCATAGCTCTCTAAGCTAGGTTTAATGAGCGTATATTTGAAGACCTTATGGCTAAGCTCAAGGAGCTCTAATAAACCGAAACACTACAAGAATACATAAATAATTTTATGCATCCAGCTACCCAAGTTCAACTACTAGAACCATACCTAGTAAGCTGCTTCTTGAGCAGACTTAAACTCAAAATCCAATTTCCTATCCGCATGTTCTAACCTAACACACTTAACCAAGCCTACAAATTAGCTAAGCTTCAAGAAGCAGTCACCTTATCCTCCAAAAATAACCAACTTCAAGACAACATACTTCACCTTAGAGTTCTACTACCCTAACTTCCTATACCACCTACCGATAACAAACATCAAGCCTCAAGAACCCAACACACCATCAAAAAAAGATCCAAATACTACCCTCTACCAACTAGGTCTACACTCTTAAACTAAACACCAGCTCACATGTTAGAACTACTTGGATAATCATCCCTAAAGAACAAGAAGAGAAAAGAAGGAAAAAGTAGTGTTTTTGGAGTGATGAGCCTTTTGGGCCAGGGCATAGGTGCAAGAGTAAAAAAGTTAACATGATTGTGATTGAGCAAAGTGAAGAAGGGGAGGGTGTAACGAAGGCTGCATCTAAAGTCATTGAGTTAGAGGAGGAGCTAGCACAGCTCACACTTTATTCCATGAGTAATACTTACAAGAAGAATCGTGAGAGTATGCTTGCCACTGGTTATTTTAAGAAGAGACGTCTTAGTGTGTTGATTGATACGCACAACTTTACCAACTCTATAGATGAAAGGCTCAATAAGGGGATTAAGTGCCAGATGGTTGAAATTTCCCCAATCAAGGTCCTTTAGTTGGTAGAACTCAGCTGAGTTGTAATAAAAGAATCAAACAATTCACTTGGAATATGCAAGGGAATACCTTTAAGGTAGCATTCTATGTGCCATACTTATCCTCTGGTGATCTTATTTTGGGAATACCGTGGTTGTTAACATTGGGGAAGGTGAGTTGAGACTTCTATGTGCTGGTTATGGAGTTCGAGTGGTAAGGAAGAATTTGCAAGTTGGAAAGTGAATTGGAGGGGCTCAACCTGATACAAGAAAAGAAACTAACATAGCTTCTATGTACTACCCAATCGTTTGCAGAGGTACATTGTTGGGTGATACAAAGGAGGACCATATAGGGTTATAACTCTACCAAACATGAGTGGCCACCCAGTTTAATTGATGTATTAGATGAGTCTTATGACTTGTTTGAAGAATCAAGGTCTTACCTTTGTCTAGGGCTTATAATCACCAAATTCACCTACATGACAAGTCAGCTACTGTCAACTTAAGGCCCTATAGACACTCAACCCTCTAGAAAACTATTTTGGAGAATATGGTACGGGGAATGTTGCTAAGCATAATCATCCAACCTAGTCAAAGCCCATTTGCTTCACTAGTTGTTTTGGTTAAAAAGAAGGACAATTTATGGAGGGTGTGTGTGGATTATAGGTAATTAAACAAGTTAACCATCGAGGATCATTTCCCTATTCCAATTATTGAAGACCTATTCGAAAATTTACATGGAGCTCACTGCTTTAGTAAGTTGGATTTAAGGTCCAAGTATCATCAAATCTTGATGCAACCCAAGGATGTTTACAAGATGGCCTTCAAAACACATGAAGGCCACTATGAATTCTTAGTGATGCTCTTTGGCTTCACCAACACTTCCTCTACATTTCAAGCTTTGATGAATTGTGTGTTCAAACTACACCTAAGAAGATTTTTTTTTTCTTTTTTGTGTTCTTTGACGACATCTTAGTATATAGTAAAAACATGGAGGAACATGTAAGGCATTTATGGGTTGTCTTTGAAATTTTGAGAAAGGAAGGGCTATATCTTAGGCAAAACAAATGTGTTTCTTGGGGTACAACAAATTGAGTATTTAAGCCACATCATCTCTAAGGAAGGGGAAGCTACCGATCCAAAGAAGTTGGCTACTATTGCAAATTGGCCTACACCCACTAATATTAGGTAACTGCGGGGGTTCCTAAGTTGGCTAGCTACTATAGGCGGTTTATCTTAGGGTTTGGGTTGATTTCTAAGCCTTTAAATCGATTGTTGAAGAAGGATAAGTTCTGTTGGAATTAGGAGGCACAGTTAGCCTTTGAGAAACTTAAATAGGAACTAATGAAGCCACCGATCTTGAGGCTACCCTACTATACCAAGAAGTTTATAATAGAAATAGACGCATGTGGTGAAGGAATAGGAGTAGTACTAATGCAAGAAAACCATCCAATTACCTACATTGGTTGGTCTTTAGCACCTAGACACTAAGGCTTTTTTGTGTATGAGAAGGAGTTGACTGCATTAGTTTATACCATTGATAGATGGAGACACTACTTGTTAGGAAGGCATTTTGCCATCAGGACTGACCATCAGAGTTTAAAGTACCTACTTGGGCAGTGTTTAACCACTTTCACACAGCAAAAATGGCTCACTAAATTGGTTGGATTAGATTATGACATAGAGTACAAAAGCAGGCTTCTAAATAAGGTTGCCGATGCTCTATCTCGAGCTAAGCATCAACACCTACAACACCTGATGGTTTCTACTATATTAACTGATGTCATGGATGAGATTAAGTAAAGCTAGTATTTACAAGGAGGGCATGAGAAAATTATATCAGCTCTGAAGTAAGAGTTGGAAGTCAACAACTACTCTTGGGAGCATGATACCTTTAAGAAGAAAAGTAAGGTGGTGGTAAGGCCTTCTCAAGATCTCAAAAACAAGCTATTATGACATTATCATGAGAGTACCTTAAAGGGGGCACTCGGGATCTCAGGTTACCTATCACATAATGGCTAGTATCTTTTATTGGCCAAAATTGGAGAAGGAGGTCTGCCAGTAGGTGCGGGAATGTGACACTTGCCAACATTATAAGCTCGAAAATGGGGCTTCTTCAAGACTTTTACTGCCCTTAAGGATACCATGCAAGTGTTGGCAAGAGGTGAGTATGGATTTCATAGAAGGATTGCTTAACTCTAATGGAAAGTGTGGTGTTGGTAGTAGTGGATAGACTTAGCAAGTATGGTCACTTCATGGCCATGTCACATTCCTACAGCATCATAGGTGGCTAAATGCAACTTGGATAATGTCTACAAGTTGCATGGTATTACCCGATTATTACTTATTATTATGGTCCTATTTTTGTTAGTTTCTTTTGGAAAAAATTCTTCAAACTACAAGGAGTCAAGTTCAACATACCTACGGCCTACCACCCACAAATGGATAGTCAAACTGAAGTGGTGAACCGGTGTTTAGAGACATATCTGAGGTGTATGACAAGGGATTCACCTAAGTGTTAGAGTCAATACTTGAGTTTAGCGAAATGGTGGTATAATACGAATTACCATACTAGTGTGCACACAACTCCTTTCCAGATTCTGTACAGGCATCCACCCCCTTGCACTTGCCTTACATTCTTAAGGACTCTAAGAATGAAGCTATGGACCAACTATTAACTAAAAGGGAGAAAACAATGAAGTTACTCAAATTTCACCTTAAATGGGCATAGAATAGGATGAAACAGCTGGTACACAGGAAGAGGATTGATAGGGTTTTCAAGACTGAAGATTGGGTACTATTGAACTTATAACCCCACCGACAAAATTCGTTGAAGGCTACTAGGGTGCATAAATTGGCTCCTAAAGACTATAGACCCTATAACATAATCGACAAGGTGGGAGCAGTGGCTTACCACCTAGATTTTCCAACTAGATCTAAGGTTCATCCCACTTTTCATGTCTCTCAGCTAAAGAGGAACCATAGGACTCCGATCTCGACTTCATCACTACCACCTGCAACAAACATGGAACTAGAATTAAAGTCACAAGCAATCATTGATTAGAAAATTCTTAAGTGTAGGAGTAAAGCAGAAACCATGGTACCATCTTGTGGCGCAATCGATCCCCAACAGAAGCGACGTAGGAGTTCTTGAGTGACTTGATGGTCAGTTTTCAAAATCATTTGATGGTCAGTTTTCAAAATCATTCCTTGTGGTCAAGGAATTTTAAAGAGGTGAGAGCTGATATAGGGTTTACTAAGGTTAGAGAGTTTCCTAGAGTAGAAGTACAAAGTGGAGTGGAGAGGCCAAGCACAAATGTTGAAAGTGCACGTGAAGACAGTATAATGCATAAAGGAAGAGAGGCTAAGTAAATGGACCCAATTAGTGGGCCTTAAGTATTTTTGGGCTGGATGAGAAAGAAGGCCAGTAGGCCAATTTACTATAGGATAAGTATTAGTAGTAGATTTATATTATGCATTAAGTAATATCCAAGCTGGTAGAATTAATATGTTGCTAGTAACGGAAACTAAGGAAATTATCTATATTACAATACTATGTAATAGTAATGGTGATTTAGCTGAATATTCTGTATGTCTCACCCATATTGTGGACCACACTACATATCCCTTATGTATTACATAGTGCCGATATATGAAAATTAATTCACTACTGCATTAGCTTGTATTCAAGCATCTTGGTTACATTCGAGTAGGTTGAATTTCATTACATTGTGCTTGATTTCTAGGTTTACTTGCACCATTATGTGGAGGCTTTTATTCTATTTATAAAGCCGAGGATAGATTTTAGAGGATTTTATCCCTTGAAATACATTGGTTAGTTTTATTTTCAAATCATGCGTTTTTTTGTGCGTACAATTATTTTTTTTTTCCTTTTTTCATTTAACCAAAGTGAATTCACTAGAAATTTTTCTTCTTTTTTATAGTTCTTAGCAAAGGATTACCAACATTATAAAAAAATTCTGGATTTACATGACTGGTTCCGTCAATTATACAATAGCTTAGATCGATAACCAACAGTGATTGTACCATTAAAATACTTAATATAGTAATTATTATTATCACAATAATCAAATGATGAGCTAGATGATTTTAGTGATAGGGTCATATATGTTTTCTATTAGATTATTGGATTTTTATTTTTATCGTATTTGTATCCGATCTACATTTGTAATCTATCTGCATTATATCTATATCGTATTTATTTGGTTAGATTATGAGTAAAACTGTTATTTTTCTATTGGTATCTATTTCTTGATAAATATCTATTTAAAAAAAAAAGATAAATATATGATTAAACAAACGACAGAGAGGGTCTGGGTAAATAGTTATAATCATAGAAGTTACAAATGTTCATCTACTTCTATTGTTTATAATCATAATTTGCAAGTTACAAATGTATGCAAACAATATCTTCATGGAAAAAAGAAGGAAAATTTTTCACTCTCTGCGGGGAGTTTTTTTTTTCAGGGAGTAATAAGGTTTTACTCCATACCTAATAGTAAAAAAAGATATATTATACTTATAAGGGTTATATAAGAGCATCCACATTTATCGGGTCCTTTACAAGGTTTTTAAAGTAAGACATCAATATCTAAAGGAACTTTCCTTCGAAAAATTTACCACTTTATTTGTATGGTCCTTCATGTAAGGTTCTTTACATAAATTCCTTCACTTCATTTTATACTTTTGTGGTTTCATTTACTTTTATACAATACCTTACTTTTACAAAATAATAATAAAATATTTTAAAAGAACTCACTTTTTGAGGTCCTTTATGAAATATCCAAAAAATTGAAGCAACTCTCCACATCCATAAAGATCTCAAAAAATGAAGTCCTTTATTTAGAGACTTGTGTCAAGGATTTTGTATATGGATGCTCTAAGAAAATAGAAGTGTGTGGGCAAGGGTACACAGTTAAACGAGGAATGAAAGTAGGAATGTGATGACAAAAATATTCAATTTCTTTAAGAGAGGTTTAGTCCTCTATAGAGATTTATAAAGTGTGTTTGTGCATATCTTCTCATGATATGATTGAGTCAAGAATATTCTCATGATAGTAACTACTCCACAAATTTGAAACATTGTGGGAACATTAGGCACTTATAGACCATGAATATGCAATTGTTGAATACACACCAATATTCCATTCATACTTATTAATTTAAAACTCCTAAGAGGGTGTAATTAGATACTAAATTAAAATATTTGAAGTCAATAAACAAAAAATAAATCTTCTTTGTGGGTCAGATTACTGTTGAAATTTTTTAAGTTGTTCAAATAAAAGTAATATTTTTATAAAATGGTGTAATTTAGGATAGTATTACAGTTTTAGTATACAACTTAAATTATAAACTTATGATATATTGAATGTCGAAAACCTTTATATTGAATGTAAAAAATATTTAGTGCTCGTTTATTTCGTTGTAATTACAATTCAATTACGGTCTTATTCCTTATTAATAGCTATTATGGCGTTTACTTCACCGAATAGCGATTCGACAATCAAGTCAATACTGGAACTGTCTTTTTTTTTTTTTCAAAATACCTCTATTTAAATAAAAAATAATAAATAAAGAAAAATCCTATTACAATTTTATTCCATTTCTCTGTGATAAAAATTTCATTACAATCTTATTTATTCAACGAAGTGAAAGAGCCATTATTATTTGGTGTGTAATTTTCATCTTTTATTTTAACACTACATCATCCTATATTTTCACTAGTTTCAGTAATTTTTAATTTATATTTGAACAATTATTTTATCCTCTACGTTTATTTTTCTGACGTGTAATTTTCCCCCATTCATTATGCTATCACTTCACACTATCTTGAAAAGTTGCAATGCTTTCACTTTGTAGGGCAATTGTCAAAAATTTCGGCATCAGGCAACTCTACTTAGTGTAACGTGCATCACATGCTGTGAGTGGAAATGTTACCATGTTTTAATAATTTGTAAGAAGAATAGAGCAATGGCGGAATCATGAAGAGAAAAATAGGCCGTCGCATCACCTGCGCATTTATTATAACTAGGGACAAATTGCTACTGATTGCTTAGAATGTGAAAACTTAATCTTATTTTATATCCGGAATATATCATCTAACATGTTATATTTTTATAAGTACATATATATTATGGAACCCAAAATTTTTATTGGAACTTATGATATCTTTCGTTCTGTCTAAAATTTCATATTTATATTGCTACATACATAAATTCATAAAATATATAAAATTATCTTATTTTCATGAATTTATTATAAATAACCTAACAAGAAAATAATAAAAATTAATTTCTTAATATCATAAGCTCTATAATATGTAAAATTTATTTATATGTTAAAGTTGAAACTTGTAACAAACATCTACCAATCTATTCATAATATCAAACAAAATTATAGAACTTGTAGAAAATTCCAAAATATATATAAAAAAAAAGAAAACAATTGAGGTGCATCTATATAACTAACCTCAGAGCATAAATATTATTTCCATATACATCAAAATTAAAAAATACAATTTAAATTCTTCCAAAATGAAATTAACAAGTTCTTTCAAAATAAAATAATGCAAGTTCATCTAAAATTAAAGTTTTTGAAAGATGGTCTACTAATGATAATCTTGAACAAATGTAATCACAAAATTAAAAAAAAAAGGTTAATTATCATTTATTTTTATTTCTTAATATTATTTGTAAGGTGAACTACACCGAAAGGTCATAACATTTGGTATAAGTTTATTTAAGATCACGATGTTTAGAAAAGTGGGCCAATTGAGATCACCATTAATACATGTCAAAAAGAAAAAAAATTAATAAAAGCTTAGAAGATCCACCACATTGCGACATGTATTAGTGGTAACATCAATTAACCCATTTTCTTAAATATTATGACCTTAAATGAATTTATTTCCACACGTTATAGCCTTCCAGTATAATTTACTCATTATTGTTATAACTTTAAATATGGTAAGTACATGGTACCCTAGAAACTATACCCCTAATGTTGATTTTAACAAAACAACATTTGATGTCATTTAGACATTAATTTTGTTGAATTCACATATTATTGCATTCTAAAAATTGATACTTATATTATATGAGACCATTACATGTAACTAAAAAGACTAACTAATAAATGAAAACAAAAAGCCTATTAATTACTCATTAAAACAAAACTTAAATACCCTAGTAAATTGCTAGTTACAAACATAAATACTATTAACATAATAACAATTATTAATGCTAGCAGTTTCTATTGATGTTAGACCACGATTTCTTTACAATTTGATTTAGTTTTTTTACTAACATTGCCTCCCTTAAATCAAACTTGTAAAGAAATCATGGTCAACATCAATAGAACTGCCAACATCAAGCCATTATTATTATGTTAATAGTATTTATGTTTGTAACAGGCAGTTTATTAGGATATTTAAGTTTTGTTTTAATGAGTAATTAATAGGCTTTAAGTTTTGATTTATTAGTTAGTTTTTTCAGTTACATGTAATGGTCTTACCTTTTGCTATTGCAATAATGTGTGAAGCTCTACCTCTCTTATTCTTTTGTTTCTGTGTGTGAGTTTAGCAAAATTAATGTCTAAATGATATCAAATGTTGTTTTGAACATGGTATCAAAGCCCTCTTCTTATGGGATTTGAGTGTGTGTGTGTTTTTTATTTAAAAAAAAAATCATGGAAGCCGAAGCTAGTTTTGCCTCAATTGCTCCACCAATGTTCAATGGAGAAAACTACCAGATTTTGGCAGTTTATATGGAGGCATATTTAGATGCTTTGGATCTTTGGGAAGCAGTAGAAGAAGACTATGATGTTCTTACACTTCTAGACAATCCCACCGGCACAAATCAAACGCATAAGGAGAAGAAACAAGGAATCAAAAGCCAAAGCATGCTTATTTGCTGCGGTGTCATCAACAATCTTCACAAGAATAATGTCCATAAAACAGCCAAATATATGAGATTATCTCAAGGAAGAATATATAGGAGACAAAATTTGATAAGGGATTTTGAGTTGTAAAGAGAAGGAATCTGGAACAATCAAAGAGTATTCAGATAGACTTCTTGAAATCACAAACAAAGTCAGACTACTCTAGTCTGAATTTAATGATTCAAGGAGTGTACAAAAGATCATTGTCACAATACTAGAGAGGTATGAAGTGACAATTACAAACTTGGAAAATACCAAGGATCTATCAGATTACCTTGTGGAAGTACTTAATTCTTTGCAGGCACAAGATCAAAAAAAAAGAAAAGCAGAGCTTCACTCATTATTGCAATCTCAAATTGATAATTATATTTAAACAATAGCAAAAGGTCCTTATATAAGACTATTACATGTAACTAAAAGACTAACTAATAAATGAAAACTTAAAGTCTATTAATTACTCATTAAAACAAAACTTAAATACCTAATAAACTGCTAGTTACAAACATAAATACTATTAATATAAAAAATTATTAATGCTGCAGTTTTTTATTGATGTTGATCACAATTTCTTTAAACTTGATTTAATTTTTTTATTAACACCTAATATATTAAAATAATAGTTCTAGAGTAGACAGGGTATCATTATACCATACCCTATTTTTTAATAGCATATTCTAGAAAATTTTTACATTCACCTACAATGTGGCTTTCAATACTCATCTCACCTTACTTTATCAAGAAGGGTATGAGTATGTACCCTGTGCAATGGGGGTATCCACTAAACCCCAACCATGGGTAACAAAAGAGATCATTATAATATATAGGTATAAAATTTAGCAAGTAAGAGTACTCTAATCCAAAATATTCCAATAATTGTGTGAAGTAAACACATAACATAAGTTATGCTCGCAACCATTGTTGTCCATTATATAATAAATGTAATGGCTTATATCATATTCAAAGTTTAAATTTTGATTTTAAAAGGTTGTAGTTCTAACCTTTATATAATATCAAAGTAAAAGATCCTTCATAGTTATTTCGCTCTCAATTACTTAAGTTGTCTACTTGAACTTCAGTCAAAATCCTAGTCACAAATGAGGTAAATATTAAATAATCAACCTGTAATCTATATTATATTTACAAATTTAAGATTTTATATTGATTTGTAGTGTTAATTTCAACACCATCTAAGCATCATGATTTATAAATGAAGAAATTTGATTAATATTGTAATAACCGCAATAATAGTAGATATGAAAAATAAGAATCTAATAAATATTTAAAATGAAACTTAGTCAATATCCAAATAAGTGATGAATCATCAAAATTGTATAAGACAATTGTTGGTGTTATATTCTTGTCAATCTCCTGAACTTAGCCTAGTGAATCCTCTGGCGCCGTAATTAGAGTTGGCTTGCAAAAATTAGTAAACATGAACTAAGAGACAATAGGAATACAATATTCTCACGCTCAAATTACTAAAGAATTCTAAAAAATAGAGAAAATATAAACAAAAGAAAAAGGGTATGGGAGAATGTAGTTATTTTAGTGATTGGACCGAGGATTTGATCAATATATGTGAGTGGATGACATGGGAGGACTCCCTTTGGCCTTTTATACCGTGAGAATATCTACAATAGGAGGTGGATCAAATCATATTAAACACAACCTTTTGATTCTCTAGCATTTGCAAAGTAGTGGGGAGCTTAACCTGGAGGGAAATGTAAGGAAAGGTGACCTCTTAAGTTGCTGGGTAGTGGCTTTAGCCACCGTAGCTTCTCAATGAGATACATCGCGTCAATCAGCAATCTCTACTCTTTTTAGTGCTTCTAGACGAAGCCGCCCCAGGAAAAACATCAAAGCGTGTGCTATAAACCAACCATTATGCTACAACACTCCATTACATTACAGAATTTTAATAAATAAATATAACGAACCGAGAAACTAAAAGTATTCTCCTGGTAAATGTCCCCCAATACTTATTAAGAGCATAAATATACTTTTTATACTTTTCAATGTCTTTATCTGGCCGGTATCTTGATAGATACTCTTAAAATACCCAATAATATTTTCTATTAGAAAAACAATATTATTATTAGCCCCTATTTAAATTATCTTATTTTTACCAATATCTATTTGATCTGTTTGTGAGTAATTATCTATTTTTCATTAATATCTGTTTCTTGATAAACATCTATTTAAAAATAACAAAAATATGATGTCAGAATATCCGGAATCTAATAAAACAAACAGGTATAAAACTTTTGAGTTCGTGAATATGGAAACAAGTTGATTTTGCCATTATTTAGGTCAACATTGGAAGAAAAAAAAAAAAAACCCAATAAGGACCTATTTGGATTGTTTGATTTTTCATATGTATCTGCATCTATGTATGATATGTTTGATTTGTTTATAAATAAAACTATCTTTCTTCTTTTATTTGCATCTATTTTTTCATAAGCTATACCGAAAGAACAGTGCAACGTCAGCACCCCGGTGAAAAAATCAGAACTTAATAATATGCCACTTGAAGGGATAAACAAAAATACTAGATATAATAAGTAGTTTAATTGAAATTCGGATACCGAGTCTTTAGGTTTTACTGTTTCTTACCTACACCCGTGTCTATTAGCATCATGTAGCATATGCTATGCAAGTCTTTTCTTGAAATGGATGGATCAATTAGGTGGAGTGCTGTGTACATGGAGTCATAGCGAAAGTGGTTCTCTACTCGTGGTCACGAAGCGAAAGGGTCAAATACTAAAGGTAACGTCACCTTCAACATCAGCGATTTAAAGATTCTCCTCGGAGGAATCTTGAATTTCATGATGGGTCATGAAGCTATCGCCAGACATGGACTTTGGATTCTGTCACAACGTTGTGAGGCAGATGAAAGTGGTGTGGCTCAGATCATATCAAGCAACGTAGAAATGGAATGTCTAAGAAAGTGGTTTTGCTCTTCTTTTTTCTCTCTCTCTTTCTTTCTTTCATTCTTTTTTTCTGTTTTTTTCCTCTTCATTCATTTTTGCTTTCTTTTATAATCTTTTTACTGTTGAGTCAAAAATGAAACGTGATTATCTAGGGATCATAAAGCAGCTAAAAGTTACAACTTATGTTTAATATTTTTAAAATACGGTATGTGTTCAAAAAATGGTTTGAAGTGGTCTTTCCTCCATATCGTTTAAAAAATGAGGTTTTTTTCCCCCTTAAATAAATTATGAATTTTATATTTTAGGAAGGGGTGGATAGCTACAAATAATTGATCACAAGGAAGTCATGTGCCAATCAACCTACAACCTTAAAAGGTCTCAAGCAAATAATAGGACAAGAGATATTATAAGAGAGAGGCATAAGAAAACAAAGTTAATTCTCTAAAGGTGCATGTGTGACAAAAGATTGGTTTTCTCATAATTTAGAAGAATGAATTATATATATTTCATAAAATAACTGTGCAGAGGTTAAATTTATACATAGCAGCCCTAACATCAATTTTGGAAATTAATCAAGTCAAATCTCATATTTATATGTGATGCGGTGCGAATCACGATCAAACGATGAGATAAATGGAATAAATTAAGACAATCTAAAAAGAAGAGAAAGAGACGCCGCTGGCCTTGAAAGATGCATCGCCAGCATTGGAGCCGGCCTACATTTACTGCTAACAATTTTGTCTTTTGATTTTTTAAACCGTTAGTATTTATTAACGACTACTAGCTTTTATTACCAGTTGACTTTTGTTATACAATTTATTTTTATTTATTATTGTATTTATTATTTGCTTTTTAGGATTTTTTCTTTTAGGTTTCTCATGTAACAATATAAATAGTCTTTTAGAGCTTTTACAAAAAGACAACTGATATTTGACATCTTTCACTTTGAATTGAGAATGTTTTTTTTTTTTTAAATTTGTAATTGTTTAACAATTTTGTGATTAAGTTCACGTTTTGAAATCAATCGTCGAATTGATTTATGTTAATTCAACGCTTTCGTGCTGCGTCAAATTGGTATCAGAGCAAGGTGAGTTCCTGCGAAGATGTCAAGAGATAGCAGTTTAGGAGGTGGTCATGTCCTTGACAGTGTTTGAGATGTGGAAGTCCTAGGGACCAAGCCACAGGTTCGAAGGGCGGTATTGGGTAGCATGGATCAAAGATTTCGGCATTATGAGTAGCGCTTTGATGATGTAATCAAGCAATCTAATACCAATAGGAATAGAAATGGTTATGGGAGACGATCAAGGGTAGAGTATGCTCGCGGCGATCTTATTATCAAACTTATTGCTACGAATCGTTGGGGTCAATATAAAGGTAAGTTTCGTAATTTTGATGATTATTACGAATATAATTCTGAAGAGGAAGTTGAGTTGTATGAACAGAGACAATCACAAAGGAGAGGTGGTGATGGTGGTGGCAGATTTGAAAAAGGTAAGACCTATGAATGATGTAATTTTGATAATTATTACAGACGTAGGAATGTATACGGAATGAATGATTTCAAGTTAAATGTAGAAATTCCATATTTTAGAGGAGAATTAAGGATTGAGGAGTTTGTTGATTGGATTTTTAAGATTGAGCGAGTATTTGATTATATAGAGGTGCTGGAGGAGAAGATGGTAAGGTTGGTAGCATATATGCTTAAGGGCTATGTATCTGTATGGTGGGAGAGATCGCAAAAAGGGAGAAATCATGAAGGGAAAGCACGTGTTAGGACATGGTTTAGGATGAAACAATTATTGGAAGATAAATTTTTTCCTCTTAATTACGAGGAAACCATATTTCAATAGGACCACAGATGTCATCAAGAAAAGGAATTAATACATGAATGTACCACAGAGTTTATAATGTTAGCACCTGAGCAAGAGGAGAAGACAAATGAAAGACATGCTGTTAAGCCAGAGGAGAAAAAAGATAATGAAGTAAGTAGGAAACCTGCTGAAGTAGTTGTTAATGAGCCAGCGAAGGTAGTGGAAGAGGAAAAATCTATTGAAGTAGTTGAAGCTAAAGAAGAGGAGAAACTAAAAGTGAAAGTAGTTGAAACTAAACCAAAGGAGAAAGCGTTTGAGGCAGGATAAAGAAGAAGTTGAAATGGTTGTAAAAGAAGCAAAGGAAGAAGGAAAGAGGGATTCCCCTATTGGGATTCTTTATTTTGTTGATCGGAATGGAAATGTTGCTGTTCTTTTTCCATTCTATCCCGATGATTCTCCATTATTTCCAAAAGAGAACTCAGAGTCGAGTTCTTCTCAAGTGAGATCGAATGATGCGGTGCGAATCACGATCAAACGACAAGATAAATGGGATAAATCAAGATGATTCAAAAAGAAGAGGAAGAGACGCCATCAGCCTTGGAAGATGCACCGCCGGCGTTGGAGCCGACCTATATTTATTACTGACAGTTTTGTCTTTTGATTTTTCAAACCGTTGGTATTTATTAACAGCTACTAGCTTTTATTACCAGTCAACCTCTGTTACACAATTTATTTTTATTTATTATTTTCTTTTTAGGTTTTTGTCTTTTAGGTTTTCCATGTAACAATATAAATAGTCTTTTAGAGCTTTTGCAAAAAGACAACTGATATTTGACATCTTTGACTTTGAATTGAGAATGTTTTCTCTAAAATTTGCAATTGTTTAGTAATTATGTGATTAAGTTCACGTTTTGAAATCAATTGTCGAATTAGTTTATGTTAATCTAACACTTCTGTGCTACGTCAGTGTGGGTCTCCTAACCAAAAAAGGAATGTTAGCAATCAAATCCCACATTTATGTGGGTCTCCTAACCAAAAAGGAATGTTAGCTATATAGGTCTAATTTCAGGAAACTAAAAAAAAAAACTTTTCTAAAAAAGCTAACTGATTAATTACTTGTATTTTCCTACACTCCCCTTCAAGCTAGTGAATAGGAATTTTCCATTCCCAACTTGGATACAATAGTTTGAAAAACTGAACGACTCAACCCTTTTGTCAAAACATCAGCGAGCTAACTATGTAGACACATAAGGTGTACAAATCAATCTACTCTCCAACTTCTCTTTAATAAATTGTCTGTCAATTTTAATGTACTTTATTCGATCATATTGTATAAGGTTATGAGCTATGTTGATTATAGACTTGTTGTCACAGTAATGTCTCATTAGGCCTTCCCACTTAACCTTCAAATCTTCAAGAATAATTTTTAGCTACAGCAGTTCACACACAGCTTGAGCCATTATCTGAAATTCCACCTCAGCACTAGACCAAGCCACCACATTCTATTTTTTACTCCTCCAGGTCACAAGGTTCCCAACAAGAAAGGTAAAATACCCTAAAGTCGACCTCCTATCAATAGCAGATCCAGCATAATCAGCATTGGTATATGCCTCAAGCACTAAACCTCCATTTCTTCTAAATAAGATTTTTTTCACTGGTGTTCATTTAAGGTATCGGAGTAACTTATGAGTTGCTTGCAAATGAACTTTCTTTGGGCTATGCATGAATTGATTGATTACATTCACTGCATATGCTACATCTGCTTGTGTGTGAGAGAGATAAATGAGTCTTCTTACCAATTGATACATTTCCTTGTCAACCACAGGATCCTTCTCCACTATTCCAAGCTTGACATCTGGATCTATAGGAGTGCTTGCTAGCTTACATGCAATTTTGTTTGTCTCCTTGAGAAGATCTATAATAGACTTCTATTTAGAGATAAAAATTCCTTGCCTAGAGTGTGCTATCTCAATTCCTAGAAAATACTTCAACCTCCCCAGTGCCTTGATCTCAAACTCCTTAGCCAGACATTGACTTAGAACTTGTTTTGCTTTATCATCATCTCCTGTTACAATTATGCCATCTACATACACCAAAAGAGCAGTAACTCCCCCTAATAGAGAGTGTTTTATAAACAATATGTGATCTCCCTGACTTTATTCAGATCCTATAGCCAACATCGTTCCAGTAAATCTCCCAAACAATGCTTGTGGTGATTGCTTGAGACCATATAGTGCCTTCTTCAACTTACACATAGTATAACCTGGTGGAACTTCTTTGTAAATCTCCTCTTCCAATTCTCCATGCAAGAATGAATTTTTGACATCATTTTGCAGCAACTTCCAACCAAAACACATAGTATAACCTGGTGGAACTTCTTTGTAAATCTCCTCTTCCAATTCTCCATGCAAGAATGAATTTTTGACATCATTTTGCAGCAACTTCCAACCAAAACTAGCTGCAAGAGACAACAACACTCTAACTATATTCATCTTGGCAATAGGAGCAAACGTCTCTAGGTGATAAATCCCATAAGTATGTGCATAACGTTTGGCCTTTGGCCACCAATCTAGCTCTGTTTCTCTCAATGGACCCATCTGTTTTATACTTTATTGTATACACCCACTAACATCCTACCGACCTCTTTCCTGCTAGTAAGTTTACTAACTCCCAGGTATTGTTCTTTTCTAAAGCTTCTATCTGCACATTCATAGGTTCTTTCCATTTTTCATTAGACAACACCTCAGATAGACTGGTAGGGATGGTGATGGTCTTTAGGTTTATAAGAAAGGCTCTGTGAGATGTGAGAACCTTTTAGAGGATAAAAAATGTGCAAGAGGGTGTAGTGGTCGTTTTTGCATTCTTTGGTTCCTTTTCTGATGACAATTGGTTAGTCCTGCTCATGATCATTTACCTGAACTTTAGTTTAATTTTGTAATGAAGGCTTAGAAATTGTTATCTCATTCAAAGGATTCGGGTCAAGCTCTTGAACTTGCATCGGTGTTCTTCCTTGAAAACTTAAACACGGGTTCAAGCTCAGACACAAATTCAGGTTCAGAGACCTTATCAAATTTCCTATTGCTAGGAGTAGGATCAAACTCAGACATGGGTTTAAGCTTAGATATAGATTTAGGTTCAGACACAGGTTCAGGAGCATATATGATTTTGGAAGAAGCTTCAAGGTTCACTAACAAAACAAGATAAAACAAACCTTCCTTATCTTCATTAGATGAACTCTCCCCCTAAAGATGAGGATTGATGAAATAAGACTCTTGTTCATTGAACGTAACATCCACTGAGACACATAATTTCTTTGATGAAGGGTAGTAGCATTTATACCCTTTTTAAATTGAAGAGTAACCAATGAAAACACATTTTAGAGCCCTTAAATCCAATTTCTCTCTATTTTGACTATGGACATGAACAACGGATACACATCCAAAAACTCTTGGGATAAGATTGTTTGTAGTATTTAGATTTAGGTAAAAAGATAAGAGAATATCCATAGGACTCTTGAACCTCAAGACTCTAAAAGGTAACCGATTTATGAGATGATTGGCCAAAAGTACAACTTCCCCCCATCAAGTCTTGGTCGTATTTTTATGAAACAACAGGGCTTGGGTTTTTTCCAGCATATGACCATTAACACAAGATGACTCATGAATTATTCCTTATTTTTGACAATATAGGGTAAGAATTGGATTAAAGTAACATCATCTGACCTAAACCTTTTTATATTAGCCCTAAATTGGTTTTTGATTATAGAACAAAAATTTAAAAGTTTGTTACTAACATCAAACTTTTGTTTAAGCAAGAAAAGCTAAGTAACACGAGTACAATCATCAATGAAAAAAATAAACCATCTTGCCTTAGGAACATTAGAAACATGAGATAGACCCCAAATATCACTGTGAATAAGATAGAAAGGAATAGAACTTTTTTTATTACTAATTGAAAAAGTTATACGCTTGTGTTTAGCAAGTTTACACACTTCACAATAAAAATCTTCAACATTCAAACTTGCAAAACAAAGAGGGAACCATAATCTTAATTACCTTAAATGACTGATGTCCTAATCGAAAGTGGTAAAGAAGGATTTTCTATTTATTTGACAGAATTGACTCAAATATGAAAGAATGAGATAATATGCTCTTGGTCATATTCAACTAACTTGGTCCTTCAAGGTAGAAGAGACTATTTCGTTCCCTAGCATGTCTAATCATCTTCCTCGAATCCTTGTCTTAAAATACGTGATAACTAGTGTGAAAAACCACATTACAAGACAAATCTTGGGTGAGCTTTTATATAAACACAAGATTTGTGGATAACTTAGGGACATGAAGAACATTTCTCAAGGTTAATGATGGATTGATTTTAACATTCCATACACCAGCCACAGTTGTTAAAGATCCATCTGTTATGGCTATTTTCTTACTACTAGGACATGAGTTATAGGTCAGGAAACAATTGGATAAATGGGTCATATGGTCGATGGCTCTTGCATCCATGATCTAGGAGTTAGTACAGGCTATATATGAGGCATTTAATCTAAAGGAAAAAGGAAATTTACCTGAACATACCAAATAACAAGTACTTGAAGGCTATTCAAGACTATTAATAAGAGGACCTTAGCCTTTCAATCTCCTCTTGGTTAAGGCTACTTGCCTTTTGATGCATTTACTCGATGATGTTCCAAGCATATGGACTTGTCCACTACTTCTTACTTGGTCTCTATGGCAGAAGATGTGTTGTCTAGAAAAAAAAAAAATAATAGCCCCAAAAAGTTCTTCTCTAAAAAAAAAAAAAAAAAAAATTCCAGGAGTGGAAACAACCAACGATGAAGGCTGATTAACAAAGGAAGCAATTGGGAAATGGGCAAAAAAAATTCAGCAATGATGGCCAAAAAACTGTTGACTATATGACTTGGAAAAAAAAAACTATGTTTTTGTAGCAGAAAACAGAGTATGAAGACCAAAGTTACAATTTCCCAAAAAAATCCTAAAGTTGAGATACCATCTTAGAATTTAGAAGAATGAATCGTATATATTTCATAAAATAACACGTATAGAGGTTAAATTTTTACATAACAGCCTTAGCATCAATTTTGGAACTAATCAAGCCAAATCCCATATTTATGTGGGTGTCCTAACCAAAAAAATGAATGTTAGCAGTCAAATCCCACATTTATGTGGATCTCCTAACCAAAAAGGAATGTTAGCTGTATAGGTCTAATCCTAGAAAACTAAAAAAATACACTTTTTTAAAAAGCTAACTAATTCATTACTTGAATTTTCCTACACGTTTGAGCATGTTTTATTTTTCTTTGCTTGGCCCTACCTCTTTGCAGTATTTTGTCCAAGTGAGGAGGGAGAAGACTAAATTTTAATCATGTTAGTGCCCAATCTTGACTATTGCATAACTCCTAAATCAATGAATGAAATTAGTTGTTAATGACATTCATTAGAATTGAATCTTATGATATGAACAAACAAACGTGAATCATTTTGTAACAATGTTATAGGCTTTATTTGTAAATAGGTGTGCTATATATGCTTATGCTTCAATCTATGGAAGGTTTATGAAAACAAAATACCTATTGAAAGGCTAATTTCCCATGTAAGACAATCAAGGCTACAAAGGGATGACTTTGTCTAACAAGACCTGTTTAAAACGTATCAAGTCGAATCTTTTTAAAGCATCTCTAAATAATTGATCCTAGCATCTGTGTCATAGGTTTAAAAAGCCAATTTAACACTAAATTGGGCTAAAAGCAAAATTACTAAATTAAAGTTCTAAAATAAATAAAATTTAGAGTTTTTATCCATTTCATTCAAAGACCTCTCATAATGAGTTATAAAATGACATCCAATTTTCGAAAAGGAGAAGGTAGACGATATAGTTAAAATATAGGAACATATAATTTTTCCACACAAACTTCAAGAGATCGTCAGTTCTTGTTTGTGAATGTTTATCCTTATTTTCCAAAGGGAAATTAGATGTTTCCTTTAAGATCAATATATTTCAGACTAGCTTCGATTCAGTTGGATAATATATGTTTGTATTGATATATTTATATACCCATATAGTCATAATTACCAAAAAAAAAAAAAAACAAAAGATTCCATCTTAGCTTTTTTCTTTTTTTTTGCAAATTCATTGACTAAAAGCCGATTAGTCCCTGTCCCTTCATGGCAACATCCTATCAACTCAACAAGGTCAAAAGTGGGGAATCATGAAATTTTAGGTGGATCCGAAAAATTCGGAAATTCTATGCTTATGCCCCAGACGACGAAGGGTCCGTCCCGATGTTGATTGTTGATCCATCTAACAATAAAAATTTAATTTGAATTAATTTGTATAATCGATTTTGTGCCAGTCAATTTGATATTTTGAATAAGGGTGTTTGTTGTCTTTCCCACTAATAAAACTATCTCTTGCCCTTTTAATCAAATTCAACACTTGCAACTTCTACAATCTCATGGATGGAATCATCTTGTCAATTATCTCAATAATAATTATTATATTAATTATTTTTATTATGTAATCATGACAAGTTATAAATACGAAATTAAATAGTTAATAAACCTAACTCATCAAAATCAGTAACAGATACAATTTCCTTCCATTTGAAAGGAAAAATCAAGCATTTATTTTACTCATTGGCCAGGTAGAATCTGTAAGATAATCTAAACATCCTTCGGGCAGGTCCTATTTGCCACAAACCATGGATTCAGTGAATCATCCAATTGGATAGCAAAAAAAGTAAAGAAAAAATTAATAGAATTATAAGCAAATATAAAATAAAAAGCAATACAAAATTAAAAAAAAAAAAGGCATATAACAAAAAAAAGCCAAAAATACACATAACATTTAATGTTTGGACTTTTTATATAAATGAAATTATTTATTATTTGTTTACAATATTTGATGCGTTGTTATACAAAATTTAATTTAATTAAAAAATATATAATTACTTTATATATGGTTGTATCAAGTGATTAATCTTTTTTTCTAAACAATGTGGACTTCTTTTTATCAACCTCTTTTAGAGTGTATTAATTATTATAGTCTCACATAACTAATATTTTGATAAATACAAATCATTGATAATTTTTATACAAATTTGCTAAGGATTATAATATTCTTATCTCTGATAATTATTTTGAGTTTAAAATTTTATTTCAAATTAAGTTTTTTGTTTTATAATTTATTTATATTTTCAAAAAGAAACTGCTAACAAATCGGAATAGCTATGAATCCATTCAATGAACCAATAGGTCTACAATTCATAAAGTGGTCTAGCCCTCAGTGGGCAGCTAGCTCTTCAGTATTTCTTAAGCTGGGACCCATAGGATCCTAAGGGAATTAACCCAACCCATAGAGATATATACAACCATCAATATGTGGGTGTTTTGCATTAAGACTTAGACATAGTCGTGGTTCAATCTCACATCGAAAATTGACACAATTGTATCGACGGTTTCAAAATTGAAAACCGAATTAGTTAGCCGGTTCCATAATCAACTAGGAACCATCAAATTATCAGTTCCTAAGTGGTTCTTCAACCTAGAATCAATGGTTCTAGTTGATTCCTTTTAAAAATTAGAGAAAATTTTAAAAAATATTAAATATATAATTATTAATGTTAAATTATTACGTATAAATAGTAAAAATTATTACTTATTCATAATATTTAATGTGTTATTAACAATGCAACAAATAATTATAATTTAAAAGCATATATAATTATCTTATATAAATTCTCTTAAAAGCAAAATCTCTTTCTTTAACAATGTGAGAATATTTTATTATAATTTTCTTTTTATCTTTTAAAGTATTTTATAATCTCGTATTACTAATACCACAGTTAATTTGAATGTGTTTGTATATAAAACAAAGGACCATTATAAACAAATTTTTTTAAAAAATTACTCAATACTTTAATATTGTTAGACTAAAAAATTATTTTGAGTTTAAAATTTATCTTATTAAAAAATAAAATTTATTTATTTATTTTTATTTTAATTTTTAAAAAATTAGCAATTTCATGGTTCCAAAACCAAACTAAGAACTGCCAATTCCATAGGACTGGACTGGAACAATGGGAGACAGTTCCATACAATTGAACTAGAACTATAAGAGACAATTCTAATTATGGTTCTTCAATTCCAAGACTAAGAACCATAACAATAACTACTAAGACCTCCCCATGAGACTAGGTAATCCGTTGTAGGTTGAACGTTTTATAAAGATAGTAGGGTTAACAATACTTTTAAAGGTTTATGGCTCTCCTTTTGTTATTACTTTTAAACCATTATTTTAAAATTTTTTGAAATTATATATATGTATATTCTATCTTGATCTTTCCTTCCAAATTTTGCAAGAAACCTCTAATGTTGGCAAAAATTAAAAAAAAAAGTGTGAAAGACCCTAAATAATGGAAATTTAATGGAGTAAAAAAGTAATTGCGACTTTTAAAAACATGGAGAAAAGGGGCAAACACTATGAAAATTGAAAAAGAATAGTTGGTTCACCGAACATATAATAATACTGGAGACCAATAACTGCAACCACTTTCATTCTCATATTATCTTTGTAAACAAAGTTGAACTTGTGTGTTCAACATAAATTTTTTATAAGAAAATTAGTTTCACAATTAAGCACTTAACTATGTTAAGTTACATTTAATTGGTTAAACAAGTATGATGGGCAATATGTGCAAAATTACATATGTTTGTATTTTGTGTTTGTTTTTAGGTTGTGTTCTGTTTTTAGTAGAATTGTACGGGTCTACATTGTATTGGCTTGCCTTGGGGGTTAGTGTGTGCTACCAACCCCCTACTAGCTCTCCAGTGTGACCCAAGTATAAACAATTTTTATCTACTAACAAGCCAGAAGTAAAACTAGCCATTGAAGCTTTTTTCATCCGATAGTTGGAGATCTTTTTTTGTGGGTGTTGGAAGAATAAATATAAGTTGTTGGGGAGTTATTACATGTTAACAAAACTTAATTGTTGCATATTGCAATTTGTATTATTTGTGAGTGAAAGACTTATTATAGTGCTAGTTGCTTTATATTTACTAACTCTTGTAAGACACTATACTTAATTTGTTTTAAGCATATTAGTGAAGTCTTGAGTTGAGTCTGTGTGTTTTGAGAGCTTCTTGTAAAACTTAACTTAAGCAATTTTGTTTATGTTATGGAGAAGTCCTAAATTGTGAGGCATTGTATTGCATAGCTCTTTAGAGCATTTGATTGTTGTTGAATAAAGTGTGAAGTCCTCCTTGAGTGAGGCATTGCTGTGTACCGTAAAGACTAGGGGATGGATTAAAATTCCCATTATATCGCAGTGCAAACTTTCATTTCTCTATCTCTTTATAAATGTATTATTTTTTATGTTATTAAATCGCATAATTAGGCATTTAAAGTTTGATAAAGAAGCAAAATTAAGGATAATCTGTATTTCCTAGGTATTACATAGTTTTTACAATTGGTATTTATCAAGCCTGGATTTTTCATTTCTGGTTTAATTTCTTTTAATCTGATCTGCATTAAACACAAACCCATTTAATATGAACTTTCGACTAAGAATTAAAAGAATTTTAATTTTTCAAAACAATTCAGAGTCTCCACCCGATTGGAATAGAGAAAACATTTATAAATTAGGATTAATGGTTGGTTAATCCTAACTTAGCTACTATCTGTGAAAATTTGATTTACAAACCAAATTTATAAACTAGAAATTTTGGATTCGGGGCTAACCTATTAAAACCATATGGTTACCACGCTTGAAATTTAAATTTTAAAGTTTATCCTTTTAATGCTCAAAATAAAAAAAAATATTTACAAATTGTAACATTTACAAGTTATTATTGCAATTTTAAGGAATAAAAAATCATTATTTACATTAAAATTTACAAATAAGTACAAATAATATTGATATTTACATTTATTATTAAAGCTTACAATATGAACAATGAATTAATTCAAAAAAATAAACAAAAGAAGGTTTTTTTTTTTTTTTTATGTCGCCCTTGAGGTGCATACATACCCGCTAATCAGTCAGACAATACGTAGTTCTCTTAATGAAAATTTAGCTTGTTGGTTAATTTTAGAAAATAAAAAAAAAATTTATCATTTTAAATTCATTAAATTTTATTAATTTACAAAAATCGGTTTACATGTGAGCCCTAAATCTATCGGATTAGGTTTTAACAATTTTATGAAAACCAACCTTTTTCTAAGTGAAGAAAAAGAAATTTTATGGAAACACAATCACATATCACCTAAATCTTATATCAAAATACTTAACATGTTATTTTGAATAAAGATTACTGTAAGGATTATCAAGTATCAATATGCTAACATTAACAAAATAAAACCGTCTATTCATATTCATGTCAAACATCACAGTGGAAAGCAAACATTAAGGAGAAAGATGATTTTTATAACAATTTGGAAAATAACATCATTATATAGAATATTTTAAGACAAAATAATATTAATTATGTATTCTATCCTCACCAATTGGACATTACACATACATATAATATTATGAATTTTTATCCTTATATTATAACCATTTTTTATTATTATTATGATGGAATCATTATTTAATATTATTATAGTAAACACTATGTATATGTATATATATATTTATCTATTCATATAAAAATATGATGGTAAATTCACATGCACCATTCCTAAATTTTATTATTAAAATAAGAAAACAGGTGAAGCAAACTTACCTGGAGCAGCTCGAAGGATAGGGACAATTGGATGACGACGACGACCGATGAGTTAGATTCTTGGGTTAGTGGCCGACAAAGTTAGGCTTCGGCGGAGATTGGTCAAATTAGGCTCCATCGATGGCGGTCGGCGAAGCTCTAGTTGTGTTAGTAGCACTTTAGTGATGCTTGATTTCGCTAATTATCCATTTTTTGTCTGCAAAATAACAAAAACGAAGTTAGAATATTGAATCACAAATTTCAATAAATAAAGTTAAGAACGCAATAAAAAATTAGAGAGAATTTAGAAGTGCCAGACCTTTTTTTTTTTAAGTGTAGTGTGTGAGTCGTATTTATAGTGTTAGGATGGTGAATTAACCTCAAAGTCTTGCCAATTTAATCCGATTTTGAATCTAGTGTTTTTAAGGCAAGTTCTTACATGAATTTGAAAAACTGGCTCCAATTGATTATAACTTTCTAATTAAAAGCAATGTTAGACATGTATATACCATATTATAACAACCTAAATCAACAAACTTTCTTCAAAAACAAATTTTGACGCGTTTTGAATTTTTTAGGAAAGTTAAAAAACGAGTTTTCCCAATTTTTAGATCCGAATTTGATGCACTTTCCCTTTATTAAAATATGCATTTTAGGTACCAAATTAAAACTCTCCATGCCTACTTTTTATATGTACAATCGTTTTTTTTTTTCAAATAATAATGTAATATATATGATATTATATGTACTCATATTATATCTATTATCTTTATTTCCTATAATTTGATTTATTTTCCTAATCTTAGTCATTTCTAATCCTAATCCCTTTATAATTACAAAAATTAATCTATTTTTTCAACTTAACCTTAATATTAACATATAATTAACAACAATTTAATAATTCGCCAAAATGAGGTGTCTATAGTACTAAAGCAAGAACTCTAGGATAAGTGTTTAATTACACCTAGAATACAAGATCATGGCTAATAACACTTTAGAATTTATGGAATGTTAAGATATAGATAGGTCACACCTCCTAATCGAAACAAATTTGCATATTGAAGTGTAGGATGATGACTTTCTTAAAAGCACAACATTTGTTTTTATGAAAAGTAATAGAAAATGACCTTATAGTTATTAATAAGTGTCTTAAGACCCTTAATAATTGTAGTTTATTGATCATATCTTGTATGATATTCAAGAAAAGGATACTTATTTGATAAATTATTCATTTTAGGGATAAATTAGAATAATTGAGTTTTCTAGGATTTATGATGAAACAAGCAAAGATTTGATGAAGTCAACAGCTGTTCTTAAAAAGTTAGAAGTACAATACAATGAATATATAATCGGGGTACATTTAATTGAGAACGAGTTGAAGAAAAAGAAGAATTTTCAATATACACAACCCATGTACAAAGGTAGTGTGAATCAGGGTCGTGTATGATTTAAGTGTTAATTTTGTGCAATGCTTCCAATGTACACGACTCATGTACACGGGTCGTGTAAGGTTCATGTACGACTACAATCATATATATATATATATACGATTTATTCGATTATTTTGGGAATCCGAAGCATCAATTTTCATTGTAAACCCTAAAAGGATAGATCAAGGAGAGCTTTTCAAGGAGAACAACAACATAACATCTGGAGATTTACAACAATTGTTCTAAGACTTTTATCAATCATAAGACCTCTAAACTCTCCTAGATTTTTTGTTTCATTGTTTATTATATGGAAGAGCAGATTTGTACGCCCTTGGTTTTGTGAAACCCTAACTCATGTTTGAATCTTTGTTTATGAATGAAAGTCTCTATCTTGAATTCATTCATATTATTTAAATTGTCTTGTGATAATTTCTGGCCAAAATTATTACATGTCTGATTCTTGTTGATTAGAAAGAAATTTCGATCAATAAATAGATCATCCATCCATGAATGAGTTTGCATGTTTCACCTAGACATAGGAGACTTCTAATTTCTACAATAGATTGTTAATCTTTAATTAGGGTTTATGAGTTTTTATGCAATTTTGCATTGGCCTTAGCAAAGGAAGACATTCCCACTTTCTCATGTAAAATTAGGAATCAATTACCTTGAATAGAGTAATTGATTTAATCAAGAAACCTTGCAGTTTAAGACTTAACTAATCATTAGTTAATCTCATCATAAGTAGTAAGGGTTAGAGCGGATCAAAGTTAGGGGAATTGTTGTGAATTGATTTTTTGAAACCAAGAAAAGCACTTATACATTTTTAATTAGGGTTTATTAGTTATAGTTTAATTAACTATTAGAATTAGCATAAATACTTTGATAATTTAGGCTAGATAGTAGTGAAAGGGAAATATTAGTACTTGCCTATAGATCCTTAGGACGATATCTAAGTTAAATTCTATGTTACACAATAGGTACGCTGCCTTATGTGGATCTAGGATTAATAGGATTTATAAATTACAAGCTTGGTGATCACACACATAATCAGTTATAAAAGACAAAAATGTGTCTAATTATACAAAGGCCAAAAAAGAAAAAGTCTAACTAAATGAAGTTACAATGAATATTTTGTATTGTGGCTTAAATCAAATCGATTTCAGTAGGATTTGCACTTGTGAATCCACAAAAGAAATTTAGGATAATTTGGAAAATACCTATGAAGGTTCTATTAGGGTGAAATTGCAAAAATTAGAATTTTATGTGAAGAATTCGAAAATTTTAAAATGAAGGTTAATGAATCTATTGATAATATGCATGATAGATTTGTGAATATTTTGAATCAATTCGATCCTTGATAAGAATCTCACTAACTTGGAAATTAGCTCAAACTTTTTAGGTCACTGCCAAAGGATTGGGAGGTTAAAATGACCGTCATTAGAGAGGTGCATGACTTGAGTAAAATGAGCAAAAAAGAACTTCTTAGGACTTCAAGACTCGTAAAATTATTAAGAAGCATAGAGAAGAATCAACCAAGAAGGAAGTTGCGCTAAAAGTCTCCAACTCAAGTTCAAGTGAGGAAGATGATGAGGAGTTGGACAAGATAACTAGGAAATTTACTATGTTCTTAAAGTTGAACAAGAAGATGAAAAAGGATGATACTGGCTCTCTAAATCAGAAAGGAAGACAATCACATGCTTTAAGTGCAACCAACCGAAGCATATTCAGCAATATTGTTCAAATGTAAAGAAATGAAGCAAAGGAGAGAAAGAAAGCATATATGGCCACATGGAGTGATGAGGAGTCATCCGACTCGGATAAAGATGTTTGTCTAATGGCCTTAGATGATGAGGTATGTTCTACTTCCTCTTAAGTTCCTTATGATGAGATAGTTGATAGGTATGACAAATCATGCAATGAGTTAATTAAGGTGAAAAAGAAGAATAGCGTGCTTAAGTCTTTAATAAAGAAACTAGGAGATGAAATGAATTTTTTCAAAAATGAACATGGGGAAATTAAAATAGAAAATGACAAGTTGCATAGAGAAATTGAATTTTTAAAATTGGAAAAGGATAAGTTGAATGATGAAAATAAGAAGTTAAGAGAAAAGAATGATGAGTTAAGTATAGTGAATGAAAATTTGAAAATTGAAAATAATTTGCTTGATCTTGAAGTTAAAACCTTGAATGGTAATGATAAAAGTGATGTTTATGCTTGTAGTAGTAATGGTAAAATTTTGAAGAAACTAAATGAGCTTAGAAAGAAAAATGAAAATTTGAAAGCTAACTTGGATGAAACAAATACAATCATACCCAATTACCCAATTACTCTCCTTAGAAAGCAAAAAATTGATTTTAACAAACACAGTAAGGGCTATAATAGTAATAATAGTTACAAGAATCATAAGACTCAATTTATAGGAGCTACTTATGGTACTTGTAATTATTTTAGAGCCATATTACATATAATTGTGCAATAAGAAAAGCTATGCATTTGGGTCATATAAGTAAGTTTGTTTGGTTGCCAAGAAAGGAAATTATTGTTTTAACTAGCTAAAAAGGACTCAAGTGAAAATGGATACCAAAGAGATAATTGTGTTTTTATAAGTGCCCCAAGAGACTGTAAGGGCTTCATGAGGTATAATCTCAACTCATTGAGTTAAATAGGTTATGCTCTTGATGTTTATGTTGATAATGTATTTGATCTGCTTAAGTTATGCAAATTCTTATGATATGATGCATATTTTACGCTAAAAATGAGCACAAATTAAGTCTTGAATGCACAAAAATAGACTTTCATGCTTTTAGTGCTTATACCATATTTTATCATGCTTAATGAACCTAAACAAACTTATATGAATGTTTAAATTCACATGAAAATGTTTTTACACAAATTTGTGCACACATTTGAGATAATATTATGCTTTTAATAACTAAAATGGGCACAAACATGCAATATGTGGACTTGTATAAGTTTGTTTAGATGTAACATACTTCATATATCTTTCAAACTTTCTTGAGCTGTTAGATGTACTTAAACATAAATTCTTTGATGATATATTATTTTGTGCATATTTGAAGGTTGATTTATGCTAAAATTTTGATTATAAATACATGATAATGGATTTTCATATTTTTGGTGCATAAACAATATTTAGACATGGTTAACATTTTTTTTTTTTAACTTGAATGAATGAGTGAAATTGGTTGAAAATTTGGGCAAATTTGTGTACTTTTGAGAAATCATATCATGCATTTTTAACAAAATTTACATAAATTCGTGATATGTGGTTTTATATGAGTTTGTTGTGCTTAAATATATTTAAAACATCTTTTAAAACTTGCATGTTGTTCGTGTCTCTCTTTTTATGGTTTTGGCCTTTTGATGAGTCCATAGAAAGAGAAATGTAAGAATGTAACATGCATAAATATTATGTATGCATTTGTTTTTTATTGATAAAGTGTAACTTGTGTTTCCTTTGATTAAGCATTAAGTTTTTTAATTTACATGTTAAAATCTCTTTAAAACTCATATGCTTAACCGACGGGGAGATTAAATTAAGAGGGAGTTAAATGTGTATGATTGTTCTCATAACAAAAGGAGAGATTGTTGAACTTATGTGTTCAACGTGTATTTTTATGAGGAAATTAGTTGCATAATTAACCACTTAATTGTATTAAGTTACACTTAATTAGTTAAACAAGACTGTTAAGCAATATGTGCAAAATTTGTATTTGTTTTTGTGTTCTGTTCTGTTTTTAACAGAATTGTGCAAGTTTACATTGTAAAGGCTTATTAGTACAATTTTTTTTTTTTCTATTTGATAACATTCTATGGATTTTGGAGAGTCTACCAACCCTTCCACTAACTCGCTAGTGCGCCCTAAGGATAGACAATTTTTGTCTGTTGGCTCACCAGTAGAAGCAAAACTACCTATTGAAGCTTTTTTCGTCCGACCATTAAAGATTTTTTTTTAGGGGTAATGGCTAGGTTTTTGGAAAAGCTATAAATATAAGTTGTTGAGGAGTTATTACATGTTAATAAAGCTTATTTATTGCATAGAAAATCATTGTAAATACTCTGTGAAGCTTTTATTGCAATTTGTATTATTTATGAGTGAGAGACTTACTATAGTTCTGGTTGCTTTATATGTGCTAACTCTTGTAAGGTACTATACTTAGTTTGTGTTGCATGGATTAGTAAAATTTTGAGTTGAGTCTAGTATGTTTTGAGAACTTCCTATAAAAACTCAACTCAAGCAATTTGTGTTTGTGTGTGGTGAAGTCCCAAATTATGAGGCATTGTATTGTGTAGCTCTTTAGAGCATTTGATTGTTGTTGAATAAAGTGTGAAGCCCTCCTTGAATGAGGCATTGCTTATGTACTGTAAAGACTAGGATACGGATCGAACTTCACATTATATCACAGTGTAAATTTTTATTTCCCTATCTCTTTATATATGGTTTATTGTTCATTTTATTGAAATGCATAATTAGGCATTTAAAGTTTGATAAAGAAGCAAAATTAGGCATAATCCGCTTTTCTTATATGTTGCATAATTTTTATAGAAAAAACTCTCTTCCTCTTCTAACAACGATTATGAAACTTGAAGATTTTTGTGAAATATTTCAATGGTATGTAAATCATTTCTTTCTTTTCTTCACTATTTCTGATAAAAGTGACTACTTGGATGTTGAATTCTCACAATTCTTAAAGATGTCTGTGATCTATAGGAAGTAATGGGTTTTGGAAAAAAAAATATGAGAAATCTCTACAAGGAAAGAATTTAGAAAATGGAAAGACGAATGATCAGTCGAATCTATATCAAGGTATTAAGTGTTTTTATGAAAATTTTTAATCTTGTGTTTCAAGTTTGTTTTAAATGGGTCTAGGCTTATGAAGAACGGTTAGGAATCGAATGTAATCATCTTTTGATGTCTGTAACAGAGGAAAGTTTTGAACTTTGCAAATATATGCGAAGAACCATATGTCTACGTTTAATACAATTGAGTACACAAGTGGTGCATTTACTCTTATTGAATATGTAACGTGTTGTTTTATGTTATGTGGTTCTATTTCAACACGACCAAGTACACAAATCATGTTCATGTCTAATGTATATTTGTGTAACACGCGTTTTCCAAGTTTTCAAAGGTTTCTATGCTCACAACGAGAGTGGCTTGAAATCCTTAGAAATCATGCTTTTGTTCCCCATAGTATGAGTACACAAGTGATGTACTTACATGTGTCAAAGTACATGAGTAAGACATAAGTGGTGTTAGTACTTGATTAGAAAAACAATTTTTATCAACAATTGCTTTTTCTTTGTTAAAGACCTTGGAACTTGTTTAAATTTATCTATAAGGGATTAAATCACTTTAAAACCTTAGAATCCAAACACTACTAAATTAATTACCTATTTTCCTTTTCCTTCATAATTAAACCTTATCTTCAAACAAAATGTGATGTAAGTGTCAATAACTTTCGGGTAAGAACTAAACTTATAGAAGTATAACTGTGGATGAAAATTAAGAAGAGTAAATGGTTCTAAATGCTTATTTACTTTGTAACTTAGGTTTAGAAGCTTTTAGTTTCATAATGAGACTACATTCCAAGTGTATGTATTACCTTGTGTGTTGCTTGTGCAGGATAAAAATTTAGTAAAATGACTAATAACATATTTGACCATTATTATTGTGTGTTGTGCGTGTTTAGCTGTGGTTATGGACTAAGAGTACAATGATGTCAACGCGGCATCCCGATGATCTTTGTGTGATATTGTCATTAATGAAATCGCACTTGAAGATGATTATGGGTAGATCTATGAATGGACTCATGGACCCTTAGACGCATGGATTCTTAGACTTTTGGATGTGGAGATGTACCCAACATCTTATACATATACTATATATGTATAAAAGTGTGTTGCCAAGATACTGAGTTATCCTTATGTTGATTGTTAAACTTAAAGAGTAAAGATGATAATTGGTTGTTTGCTACATTAGACTTGAACTTGTATGTGAGTGATTTGTGTTGTTCATGAGTTTGTGTATTTATGGTAGTATCATGCTAGAGTCTAACCCACTCTTTATCGTTTTTAAGTATAGGTGGTGAATAAGATGTAGAGAACATGTAATAACATGTGTGTGTGTGTGCAAAGTAACATGTATTTAGAGTTTAATGGTAACACTTAGTTTCAATGTATAATTCTTGTATCAGTGGTAGGTTGAATTTTTCTTTGAATCATTTGATAGATAAATCTATATAGAATATAAGATGGTATTATGTTATAGACTACGAATCCATGTATGTTTTCTAAAATTATTTGAAGTCACCAATGGTGGAATTTATGTGTTGGTTAAAAAAAATTATGGTATTTATGTGGATAATAGCAGGTTCAGAGCCTTTACATATTTATATTAAATATGAAGACGTGACCAATTGTAAATACTCTTCAATTTAAGACGTTAGAAAGTGAGTTGTTAGTATAGGGAATGGTGTTAAATGTATATATACTCATTATACATGATTAAAGACATACTAATTGTTTCAAAAATACCATGAGATTCAAAAATTAATATATATTAAAATGTTAGAAAACTCTCTTTTATGAACCTTTCAAATAAAGTATTGAGATCCTTAAAATAAAATATTCCTTGAATTGTTATTGTAATACACTAACAATACGTTTACTTTAGATGAATAGTTATTCATTTCTTTCTCATTCTATGTAAAACTGCTATTACGTTGTTCATTCATTGAAGGAAATGAAATTTCATAATGAATCCCCCCCCCCCCCCCCCCCCCCCCCCCCCCCCCCCCCCCCCCCCCCCCCCCCCCCCCCCCCCATAAATATTCATAAATTGTCATTCAATGGTTTATTTGTTAGGTATCAATCGCAGCATAAATAATAAATATCAGGCGGATAACAAATAAATAAAATACAAGGAAAGCAAGTAAAATAAAAATAAATGACACCAAAAAATTTAACGTGGTTCACCCTTAAATTGGGCTATGTCCATGGGACCAACTCCGAAAATTTCTTCCACTATACCAATAGTAGGCTTACAAGAGAGATACTTCTTTAGAGAAATATTCTAAAGGTATAATACAAATAATTGAGATAAATCTAAATAGTGTCACACAAGTGTTTCCTAAACAAAAAAAAAAAAAAAAAAAAATCCTCACTATTTCATTACTCCTTAAAATTAATCTCTTTCTAAACAATTTTCTTCAAAGCAAAACGTTGCTTTGGATTTTTTTTTTTCTCCTCTCTCATTAAATTCTTGTATACACGGACCAACTTTTTATATTGGCAACAAGTGCCTATTTATAAGCAAAATTCTTTGCCAACTCAAGCTGATCAAAATATAATAAACAACTAGCTATAATCTCTAGCTAAAAACGTATAGGATACAAATGCTTAGCCATTCACCCTTAACAAAGTCAACTAATAGCTAACTGGAGGTGGCTTGCAATATTCAAGAGAATTCCTATGAATTCTCAAAGCCAGCATGCAAAAGAAGAATTCCTATGAATTCTTTGGTGCATATTACACATAGCCAATTCGGCTACATCATCCTTTTTCTTTAATAATAATAATAATCCCGTAATGTAAGCGGGACCTTTCAATTCTCCCCCTCCCGATTATATGGAAGGCTCCACCAATCCCGCTATTGATCGGCAGTATTTAAACTTATCTCTTTGAAGAACTTTTGTCAACATGTCTGATACATTTTCATCAGTATAGATCTTTTCAAGCCATAATAGCTTCTTCTCCAATACATCTCTGATCCAATGGTATCTCACATCAATATGTTTTGAACTATAATGAAAAGTGGAATTCTTTCTAAGATGAATTGCACTTTGACTGTCACAAAATAACTGATATTTCTCTTGGTGGAAACCAAGTTCATTTAAGAACTTTTTCATCCATAGCAACTCCTTACAAGCTTCAGTTGCTGCAATAAATTCTGCTTCAGTCGTTAAGAGTGCAACACATTTTTGTAATCTTGATTGCAATGACATAGCTCTCTCTATAAATGAAATCAAGTATCCTGATGTAGAATTTCTTGAGTCAACATCGCCAGCCATATATGCATATGTGTAGCCAACCAACATAGGTTTTTCATCTCCAAAATACAAACACATTTTGGAGGTACCATGAAGATATCTAAAAATCCATTTTACTGCATCCCAGTACTCCTTTCTGGGATTTGAAAGGAATTGGCTCACTACTCCAACTAAGTGAGCAATATCTGGCCGTGTACATACCATGGCATACATCAAAGTTCCAACTGCTGAAGCATATGGAACCCTGTCCATCTCCTCTTTCTCTTTCTCTTTCTCAGTAGAAGGACATCGCTTGGAACTCAACCTAAAGTGATTAACAAGAGGACAGGTAATCACTTTAACTTCGTCCATATTAAATCTTTGAAGTACTTTCTCAATGTACTGCTCCTGTGATAACCATAATTTCTTAGCATCCTTGTCTCTGGTTATCTTCATGCCAAGAATTTGTCTTGCTGCCCCCAAGTCTTTCATAGCAAAGGACTTGCTCAGCTGCTTCTTTAGGCAATTGATCCTAAAAATATTCTGGCCAACAATCAACATATCATCTACATAGAGTAATAAAATAATGAAATCATCATCAGAGAATTTTTGCACAAATACACAGTGATCTGAAGTAGTTTTCTTGTAACCTTGCTCCCCCATAATTGACTCAAACTTCTTATACCACTGTCTTGGTGCCTATTTCAAGCCGTACAGACTTTTCTTCAATTTACAAACATAATCCTCTTTTCCTTTTACCACAAAACCCTCTGGCTGCTCCATGTATATTTCTTCCTCCAAATCACCATGAACGAAGGCAGTCTTCACATCCATCTGCTTGATCTCCAGATTAAGACTTACTACTAACCTTAGTACTATTCGAATGGATGTCATTTTCACAATCGGTGAAAATATCTCACCAAAGTCAATTCCTTTCCTTTGGCTAAATCCTTTGACAACTAATATGGCTTTGAATCGTGGTTGGGACTATGTTCTTCATGCTTTATCTTAAACACCCACTTATTTTTCAAAGGCCTCTTACCTTTTGGTAACTTCACCAGCTCAAAAGTTTCATTCTTATGCAAGGATCTCATTTCATCTTGCATAATTGCAATTCATTCCTTTTTGTGTTCATCATCCATTACTTCTTCAAAGTCTTCTGGTTCTCCCCCGTCAGTTAATAAAACATATGGATTTGTAAGATATCTAGTAGAGGGTTGTCTAACTCTAGTAGATCTCCTTAATTCTGGAAAACCCATTGGAGCTAGTGGTTGATCATAAACACTATCATCACCAAAATCATTTGATGAAAACTTAAGGGGAGCATCTGCATCACCTATCTCAGGCTAGTCATTCTGTATTTCATTTCTAACATCTCTTGGCACCATTGTTGGAGGTATCATCTTTAAGTTTGTTGTACTATTTAGACCTGAATGCATTCTTTTGAGCCTTTCCTATATCCTCAATGGTCTCATCTTCAATAAACACTACATCACGGCTTCTCACAAGCTTCTTCTGAACTAGATCATAAAACCTATAGCCAAACTGATCTTGACCATAGCTAATAAACACACACTGTCGTATCTTGACATCAAGCTTTGACCTCTCATCTTTTGGAACATGCACACAAGCTTTACTATCAAACACCCGTAAATGATCATAGGAAACATCCTTTCCTAACCATGCTCTCTCAGGAGTATCAAATTGTAGAGGGACACAAGGTGAATGATTCAATACATGAACTGCTGTCAATATAGCCTCATCCCAAAACATCTTTGTCAACTTTGCATTTGAAAGCAAACATCTAATTCTCTCCATCAAAGTTCTATTCATCCTCTCTACTAATCCATTTAACTGCAGTGTCTTTGGAGGTATTGTTTGATGTCGAATACCATTCTCTTTACAGAAAGCATGAAATGGCCCAATGTATTCTCCACCATTGTTTGTTCTAATGCACTTCAACTTCTTATTGGTTTGACTCTCAATTAGAGACAAAAATTGCTTAAAAGCATCTAACACATGATCTTTGGACTTCAAAAGATATACCCATGTCTTTCTAGAATGATCATCAATGAAAGTCACAAATATAAAGCACCACCAAGTGACTATGTCATTAGCCCACACAAGTCAGAGTGTACTAAGTCTAGTACATTCTTCATTCAGGAAGGATGGAAACTTTTGAAAATGACTCTATTTTGCTTTCCTGCCAGACAATCAGCACACTTCTTTAAATGAATTCGATCCAATCCAGGTAACACATTCTTCTTAGCTAAATGGGTCATACTTTTCTCACTCATATGATCAAGACGTTTATGCCAAAGCTCAACCTTATTATTATTCTCTACTGCATTCACAGCATCTTGGGAGAGCTTAGCTTTCATAAAATACAATCTAAAGCACTTCTTTCCTCTAGCTACTACCAAAAAACTTTGGTAGGCTTCTATTTACCATCCTAGAAGGTATTGCAGAAAACCTTCATCATCCAGCCTGCTTGTTGAAATCAGATTTAAAACGCATATTTGGAATATGTGTAATCCCCTTAATTTTACATAACTCGATTATAATAAATATTATAAATAAAATATAGAATCATAAAAGAACTATAATAAAAATATCGGAAAATCACTTCGAATTTTTTGCGATTTGAATTTTAAGTATAAACAAATTTGAATAATGAATCATTATCACTAAGACTTTAAAAATATATAATAATTTGACATAAAGTAAATCAAAGAATAAAGAAAATTGTTTAATAATTAAGAACCTAAGTTTTAATATTCGAAACATGTCAATATCTTTAAGTTAAATAATTCTGAGTCTATAGAAACTAGAATTCTAATCTAACCTAGTAACTTATAATTAGTAAAAAGAACCAAGTAACAAATATAAAATAAATAATAAATTTCTAAATCTAATAAAAACTTTAGAATAAATCTATAAATAGTAATGAATTCATATGTAATTTTAAACCCCATAAATTTATAATAAATTCAAATTAAGGACAATATAATTATTAATTTATCAAAATACCACCAAACAAAACTTTTCAACAGATAAAATATAATTTACGAAAGCAGGTATAAAAGGTGAAAAGTAAAAGCCTTAAAATAAAGATTCTATGTATACCATAGTGTTCAAAATATTTAATATCGATAATATGTAAATTTTTATCCAAAAATATTATTGGATCAATATTTATCATACATGTCATTTGGACCCACAAAATTAACTTTTTGCACAAGTTCATATTTTTGCCCACTCCTTACATAGTTATTGGTTATAAATTCATTATCTTCTTTTTGTTTTTGTATTTCCATTCCTCCTATATTTTTTACATTTTTTTTTAATTTTCTTTTCACGTTTTCTCTTTTCTTCATTTTGATTTTTCTTTGTATGTAAAAAATACATATACACAATGACACACATACACATATCTTTAATAGAAATTCTATTTAAATTTTTTTTTAGGAAAAAAGGTTTTATCTACAAAGTTTCATTTTATTAAAGGCCCAGTAACAAAAAAAAAAAAAAAAAAAAACAGGTTACAAGTGGGTTAGACTTCTAACAACTCTACTAGTTATTGAAATGAGAGATATTTACAATAAAGTAAAACTATATAAATAAAGTCTATGAACAATTTTCATTTTATGAAGGGGTATAATGATTTTATTTTACAACAATGCTTGATCTTTGCTTTACAAGTATGCTTTGAAACAATTATATGATTATGGTATACGAATTTCATTTCACAAGGGCCCATGGTTTTATTTCACTAGTATTCTATGAGAAATAATTATCAAATCATACACGAACTTTATTTTATAAAAGAGAAATGGAAATATCTTACATTACTATAGTATATATCATGTTTTAAAAAAAAAAATTAACAAAGCAGGCCTCAATACTACATTGGTCCTAATGGGCAAAATACTACTCAAGATAAATGATAATAATCATACATAGTAGATATAAAAATTATTATACCTAAACTTTATATTGTATATGGATAAAATAATATAAGAATTCTATTTTTTAAATGTATATAGATTTACAAAGTTATGGTGTGTATAAAAAAAATCAATAAGATTGAAAGACCGCACCAAGCTTAAGCCCATTTTGGGATAGCTTTAAGTGATAATATTTAAATTTATGTATTATTATCCCATTAAAAAACTAGTTTAGGCCCAACACTATCACTGTTTTAAATTAATTAAGGTGTATGTAAGGTGGGTTCTATAGTTCCTCACACAATGTAGCCCTTCAAGTAATAACAGGCAAGTTTCTAACCATACTTAAAGTGTGAGTGGGGTTACCCTTCAACCCCAGGCGAAGAATAAACCACAACACCCGAGGTCTACACCTAGGGCCCCACCTAGGATATCCTAAGTGGTCTGGGTTTGACCATATCTAATATGCATATGTATGCAAATCAGCTTGAAATTCGCATTTGGCCATTTGGCCCATTTATCATTTTCAAGTTCATTTATCATACACAATAGTAAATAAATTACAAATAATAAAATACAACAAATATTTTAACTAAAGCCCAAAAATTTTAAAAACCCATTAGTGGGTAGCCTAAGTCCCCAGTGGAGTCATCAAATTTCTGTCGAGCTTGAAATTTTCCTTTTCCTTAATTTGATTCATATTAAGCCCGGCCCACTTAATATAGATACTCGATACAATTAAAAAAAGTTTTTGAATTTTTTTTTAAAAAAAAAAAATTATCAAAAAATTGATTTGGAGCCACCACCAACATAAGTTGGAAAAAAATGAAATTAGAGTCAACTAGGTAGGTCATTAATTTTTAGAAAAAAATATTTAACCAAAGATCTAGAATCGGGCTAGCCTATTAGACCTAAAAAGGATACCACTTATGAGCTTTTAAAATTTAATGGGCCTTAATTGAAAAATATTATTTTTTATTTACATATATATATATAAATAAAGTTGAAGATTACTTGAATTTGTTAAGTTCTAAAAAACCTGTAATATGTAAGTTTAGTTAATTAATCAATAAATTCTTGAAAAAGCATAAAATAAACTAAGTTAGTAAAAGTGTAGTAAGACATAAAAAATTAGTTAAAATATATATTAAAAAAACACTTATCACCATGTTAATAATATAATAAAAATGTAAAAATTACAATAATGAGACAAATAATTTTTATATTTTTTAAGGTTGCCCCGCATGTGCCTACGTATTCGCTTTGCTAGAATCAAACCATCGTAGTTCGTTTTAATTTTATAAAATTTTAGTGTGTGGATAGATTTTATTCTCTAAAAATTGCCAAGTTTACATTTTTTTTACTAAAATTAATTTTTATTCATGAAAAATCCTAAGATGCCTAGTCTTAAGTGTTCAATTTTTAGAAAATACCTAAATGCAAGCCCTAATTTCAAAAGGTACGAATTTAATTATTTTTTTTTATAGAAAAAGATCTACTTGACAAAAGGGTTTTATATGCAAATGCAAAATGTATCAAAAACACACAATGGTCAAGGAAATCTAATTTGCATAAAAGAGATGTGGATTTTTTTTAAAAAGATGAATCTTTAATAAGATGCAATATTAATATGAATCCATGATAAACATATGATTTTCTAGAATTTTGTATTACCTTGTAAGGATTAACAACCATAAATGTGGCATTATTACCTATGAAAGCCAACCAGCAACACCAAGCTAAATAGTAATTAATATAATGGGGACAAGCACAAAGACCAACAGAGGGAACCAGACAAGTAAAAGCAAAATCACCTATATCTATCAAGTAAAAGAACACATTAGTATATATTACATCCATATAATGTATAAATTATATATATATATATGTCATCATCATTATTTTTTTTAATTCATTATTCAATAAACTACACAAATCAGAAGGTGAATAACAAAAGAAAAATAAATAAATAAGAAGGCCAACCCAACCGAGGAAAGAATGTTCATGTCAATGGCTCGGAATCGGAGCAAATCTCCTTCTGTTCAAATTCAACTAATCCTCCAGGTGTAAGTTTCTTTTCCCAGGGGAACTCGATCCATGTTCGATATTTGGTGCGATGCAAAGGGTTTGTAAAGGATTCCTTTGTTCTAAGGAAATTTATTTTTCTCCACTCAGTTGATTCTGAAGATGAGTTCTTATGGTTCCCTATCCTCTATAGTTGGGGATGATTATGCCCTATTTATCTTTTTGTTCCCTATCCTCAATCCTTCCTAACAAAGATCATGATGATCTCTTGTAGATAGGATTAAATCTGCCTTCTAAAATATTTGGATTAATCTTGATGAATATGAGTTTCGATTGTTATCTTTTAAAGATTAGTCTTTTCTCATTAATATCCTTTTGATGTAAATCTTGTCAACAATCATAAATCTTTAGTTATATAATGATGAGATTGATATCAAAATTAAAGGATTTGGAGATGGCTTCATCTGGATTCGAGTTTATCCCATCTTTCATGCCTTTTCCTTTGACTTGCTACTTGCGTTCTCGCTTAACTATCTGAAGTGGAATACCACATGTATGGCACATGACTTTTTAAGTAACCCAAAAAAAAAATAAATAAATAATGCCTAATCATCTTTTGTTAATTTCTATCTTTTTAATTTCATTTTTTTTTTAACTTTTCATGTTTTTGGGATTTTCTTGGTTTTTTCAATTTTTTTTTTTATGTAATTATATAAACCTGGCAAAAGGAAAAAAAAAATTGAGATAGCAAAAATGGGGTGTCTATAGCTCTCCCTCTTTATGGTAAAGTTTGAATAAAACTTTACTACAAAAACTAAAAAAGACCACCATTTTTGTCATTGATTCAACCTAAAGAGGAAGTGCTAAACTATCTGTCGAGTTTAGGCTTGGCTCAAAATATTCGGCTTTTTATCAAATTGTAGATATGATGCTAGGTTACCTATCGAACTTAGGTTTTATGGATTGCTAGATTATCTGTTGAATCTAGACTTTGTGGATCGTTAGATTACCTGTCGAATCTAGGCTTTATTAAAATGCTAATAAGATTTGCCAATCAACTATCGGGTATGGGCTTACGAAAAGGAACTAATTTGCTAACCAACTAATGGGTGTGGGCTTATGCAACTGATTTGCCAACCAACTATTAGGTGTGGGCTTATGCAAAGGAATTGATTTGCCAACCATCTGTCAGGATGGACTTGTAAGGTTTGCCTACCAACTGTCGGGTATAGACTTGTAAGTTTTGTCTACCAATTGTTAGGTATGGACTTGTAAGGTTTGCCTACCATCTGTTGGGTATGGACTTGTAAGGTTGTATTAGTATAAGGTTGCTTCTAAAGATAATTGATACTATAAATGAATAACTTCAATTTCTTAGGATAGTTGCCAATCCTAAAGTGGTTGACTAGGGTAACCGAAAATTTAGATAACTTATGTTCCTAAATCGTTTAGACAATGACTACTCCCAATTGATTTTTCATTTTAACCATGCGATAGCTATGCTCCTAGTAATTTGAATGATCTTCCAAGTATGTCTGGTGAGGATGACCAAAGATGGTGGATTTCTACCTGAGGATAACTAAAGGTTCTTGAATTGAGAATAAGATGGCCTAAGTTCCTAAGATTCATGGGATAATTGGGCTCCTAGATTGGGAATAAGATAACCTAAGCTCCTAAGATTTAGGATAACTAAAGTTCTTGAAACGAGAAAAAGATAACCTAAGTTCCTAATATGTTTTCAGGATAACTAAGGCTCTTTCCTAAAAGGATATTTAAAGCTCCTATATTTAATAGGATAACTAAAAACATTGGATAACAAAGGCTCCTAAGTGTATGGAAGGATAGCCAAAGTTCTCATTTGAATATTGTTTTAAAATTTTGATCCTTTTGAAAGATTTTAGAGAGAAAAAAGAGACTTTTTCACTTTTGCTGGTGTGAGAATGAAATTATTACAACTCTGAATATTACAAATAAATGGTATGCTTAATTATTTACCACAAGCCATTCATTTTTTGTCATCAATTTCTGGTCAACTAACTTGAGGATGGGACGAAGGCTTGCACCCAAACTCACCTCTATCTTCTTTTTTTTGTTGGAAATCCATCTTAATGCTAAGATGAATCCATTCTTATGACCCTAGGGCAAATTCTCCCTGATCTTTACCCTGTGACTATCCAATTAAGAAAAGACATCTCATTTTTAGGATTGTTTAGTCTAAGAGCACTTTCTTACGCTCTCATAGGCTTATTTTCACACCCGACTACAATTCCAAAAATTTTGGTTAATCTTGTAAATAATACACTTTGATTAATCTGATAAGACTTTATATCGGATTGTAATGTAAGCTTTTGGTCAAGGGTTTAACAAAAGGAATATGATGTAAAGGCTAATTTTAATGAATTCATTTTTATACCTTCACGAGTTTACAAGTCAAGAACCCTAAAAAAAACTAGCAATGGGCTTGCCTCAGTTTTATGAGTAATCATCACATAAGATAGAAAATTCCCTCTAATTAGAAGGGGCTCTTAAGGGGAGGTATAATGGGTAGAACTGATAGTATGAATTTCAGCTTTTGAGCTTTCCTTTGGATTGACTTTACTACATTTGGGCATAAATCACTTCTCTTGTCAATATACTTTGGCTCGCTTTATTTTCTTATTTTTTCTTTTTTTTTTCTCTTTTTTTGCAAGCTCTTAATGTAATAGAAATGATAGCTTTCTGAAGGCTATAACTCAAATCTGGTGTGGTGTACCAAATGGAATGAAATGAGAGCTCTTCCTTATCTTAAAGTAAATAAACCATCCATAGAAGTCATTACTCATGAATTGATAAAGCTGAAGCAAGCATAAAGAAGTTTTATCCTTTCTCCATAATGATGACCCATACCTCCTGATTGCCCTGATGTGGAGTGGTTCTTAACAGGGTTCAATTTTAGAAAAACTTCATTCAAAAGGCTTAAAGGGGTTAGCAAAAGATAACCATGTGTTTAGGGTAAATGAAATGAATGTCCAGCATCACTTCAATCTATGTATTGCATACAAGATAGGCCTCCGTTAAGGAACTAGTCATGTCCTCACAATGAGTATCTCTCAGCTCTCAAGTGTGTATAGGATCAGTGTTTAGAACATGGTTCGCCTCTTTTCTCCAAATAATCTAAGTAATGAGATATATTTTCTTAGTTAAAAAAAATATAATGTAATTTTATGGAGGTTTGTCCCTATGTCACTTGAGGGTTTCTATAGATTCTTTTGATTATTATTATCAATATAATTATTATAATTAGAATGAATATACTATTATTACTATTCTAGTTATCACCATAATTGTTATTATGATTATACTTTTATAATGACCACCCATATTATTATTATTACTATTCTAGTTATCACCATGATTATTATTATGATTATACTATAATAATAATATAATAATAAATAATTAATAATAATAATATAATAATAATAATAAATTTTAATTATTATTATTATATTATTTATTATTATTATTATTATTATTATTATTATTATTATTTAATGATTTTTGATTTTTATTATTCATTATAATCCATAATAACATTAAGAGTATTACTTTTAATGATATTATTAATATTATAATTATTAATAGTATTACTATTATTAATGAGATATGTTATATTATTATTGTTTTCATTGAAATTACTATTATTTTAATAAAAGTTATTATGAAAAATAATATTAGTGTTACTAATAAATTACTTTATAATTATCATTATTAATATTACTATATATTATTATCACTATTGTTAATATTAGTGTACCTTATAAATGAAAATAATAAAGTATAATAATTGTAAAATACATATTTTATATATTATTTTATTATTATTATTATTTTATTATTATTATTATTATTCTAATGATTTTTATTATTATCATTATAATCCATATATAACATTAAGAGTATTACTTTTAAATGATTATTAATTTAATATATAATTATTAATAGTATTACTATTATTAATGAGATATGTTATATTATTATTTTTTTCATTGAAATTACTATTATTTTAATAAAGTTATTATGAAACTATTATTTTAATAAAGTTATTATGAAAAATAATATTAGTGTTACTAATAAATTACTTTATAATTATCATTATTAATATTACTAATATATTATCACTATTGTTAATATTAGTGTACCTTATAAATGAAAATAAGTATAATAATTGTAAAATACATATTTTTATACACAAGAATGTAAATTTAAATAAGCTAAATTTTTTAGTAATGTGATACCTTTTCTTAACAAGAAAGCTATATGAAGTATATAAAAAAAAACACGATGACACTAAACAATAGCAAATAAATATGAGTTACTATAGGAGGTCAAACAAGGAACAATATAAAGATAGCGATAATAATAACTATAAAAATATAAGCCTACTAAATACAAATTTTTGAATGCCCGATGGAAATATATAAATACCTGACAAGATCAAGACAAGAAAAATAGAAATAAATCTTAAATAATAATAAATTATCATAGGATCATTAAAGGACCAATACAAATAATAGAAATTAAATTAAATACCAAGATAGGACACTTAGACAATCGTAGAAGTTTTAGTGCGTTATTTATGTTAATAAGTATTTTGTCTTAATAGGTGACAATCAATTGTAAATAATATAGAAAGAACTAATATATCTTAAATGAATTATTATACTAAGTAAAATCATATTAGGTTGATTAAACTAATTAAAGTAGATTTAGTAATTAAATTAGGTGATTAGTTTCAATCAACTTGGCTTATATTAATATACTAGGTAAAATCATAAAAAGAAAGGAGTATGTAATTTCTAAAATACGTCTAATTTAGAATTAGTGTAAATTATAGTATAAGTTATACCATAACTAATATGGTAAATATGTTGTTTCAAATATCTTATTTTCGAAACTAATTAAAAGATAGATTGATTAAATAATAAAATTAGATAACAATTACAAATAGGAAGACTCTTATAAATGCCATAACTTTGATCCTAAGAAAAATAATATATATATATATATATATATATAAAGATAAAATTCTTAGTCTTTTTTTTTTTTTAACATAATTCCTAGTTAAATATGTAGAATTGATAACTAGGACCTGAAAAAATACCGTCAATATCGTTATATAAATAAAAAATAATAATAAATATATGTTACTTCATTTTCATAGGAAAAATAGATTAGTTCTTGGATATCCAGTAGCATATTCCGATAGTTTAGCAATGACACAGGTGAGTAACTTTGACCTTATCATACTGTTTGTATTTGTAGTATAGCTGCACCAGTGATCATATAATAAACTGACATGCATGTGGATTGAGTATACTGCATAAGGTTTTGTGTGTGCTTGATTGCCAAAATTATCCTATTAGAAGTGATAAGTTTTTGTATAATAATTACTATATGAAGCATGTTGATATTGTCTATAAATTGTATGATCACCTTAAACCTGACTAAAAACTATTGACACCATAAAAGGAAATGATCATGCATTACACGATTTGCATAAATAGCATATGAGCAAGTGGCAGCCTACTACGTATTAGTATTTTGGCCCTCTGATAATGCTTGGTTGACCTAGGCTAAAAGCTATTAGATCAACACAAGATTACCTTTGAGCTATCGGTATTATAAGAACTAAATGGTAAACAAATGACACCACTTACGGTATTGCTTTGAAAGGACTAACACTTAGTGGAGTTTTTAAGGCTAAAAACAAGAAATGAGAGAGTTAAGATATAGTTAATTTAAAGAGATAATTAAAGTGAGTATTATTGTATTTCTTGTATGCTTAGTCACTCCTGGGTAGGTGGGCCATAGCATGTGATCCTTCAACCTGTGAGAGGGCATAAAATCTCCATCCTACTTTGGATTCTCGATCATCCAAACTTGTAATGTGCATATGATCAATTGTTACATTGCACTAGATGCTAATTTAAACTTGGTCGTTATTGCTTGATGTATGGTCTGGTCAGATTATCTCACTGAGTTCGTGGTTCACTCAAACCCCCAACAGTTTTTGTGCATGATTAATACTAGCTGGGATTGGGCTAGGAATGTGTGAAGAGAGCTTCTCCAAAAACTCCATGGAGATAGAAAATAGGTTATGATAAAATTTGAATGTAAATTAGATAAATTACATAATAATTGAAATTTGTAAGTTGTAAGTTTGAAACCCATTTTCACTATTTGATAGGGGATACCGATTCTCTGTGGTCTTAGTGGAAAGTAGAAAATCGGATTCGATAGTTGAAATCCAGTAATATAATATATCATTTATATGATAGACATCGACAAATAAATAGAGTCTTGTACATTCTGACTTACAAGATGGCTCTCATATTACGGGTACACACGTGGTATAATAGCTTTAGATTAATCCTACTAGGCCCTCTTTTGAGGCGTGACAATATGCCTAACATTCTTCAGAATTAACCACGTACCATTCTCCATCTCTAAACAAACATCTTCTTTACCTACAATTTTAGAAAATTTCTCATTTCCCATTCTCACCACGCCAAAATTACCTGGCGTGTAGGATGATAAAAATTCTCTTCAAGATGTAGCATGAATGGTAGCATCACTGTCAATCACCCAATTTGTCTCATGGACTGCAAGATTGACTATATCAGCATCATCATAGATAAGATTGAACTCGTCAACAGCATTTGCCTATCCATCAGCACTATTGTCATCTTTCTTCTGTTCTTTACCTTTGTTCATCTTTTGATCGTGCTTATATTTTCGGCAAAACTTCTTTATATGACCCTTTTTCTTGCAATGATGGCATTCAACATTGGCATATTTATTTGACTTTCCTCTACTTTTGTCCCTGGTCCTTGGACCTCTAGATTTACTCCTTCTCCTAGATTCTGTAACAAAGACTTCTTCTTGTGATGAAGAAGACCCTTATGTTCTTCGTCGCATTTCTTCATTCAAGACTCCACTTTTGACAAATTCCATATTTATTATGCCATTTGGTGCAGAATTTGTAAGTGAAATCTTTAATGTCTCCCATGACTCAACTAAGGAGAGTAAGTACCTCATTATCAATATTTATACCCATTCTTGACAATTGCTCCACGATCTCTTGAAAATTATTCAAGTGATCTGTCATCGATGTACCTTCCCGATACTTCATTTAAGGCAGTTTTGTCAAGTAAAATAATTTATCGTTTCCGGTTTTAGAGGCATACAACTCTTCTGATTTATTTCACAAAGTCCCTACATGAGTTTCACTACAAATATGATTATACACACTGTTTTCAACAAATCATCAGATAAAATCGCAAACTTGCTCATGCTTAAACTCTCATTCGTCGTTTGTCTTGTCTTCAAGTTTAGTAGTACCAAACATCGGAAAATGCATCTTTTGTTACAAACAAAAGATCTTTCATCTTGCTTCTCCATATATGATAATTTATGCCATTTAAATTGATCATTTTGCTCGTCGTCGTCTCCATGATTCAAATGAATGAATAATAATCTAACATATGCTCTGATGTTGAAGATCCACAATTTGTGGCAACCACAAGGCCTAGGATAAGTAGATATATTCACCCAAATATAGCTCTGATACCAGTTGTTGGGTATCAAGCGCAGTGGAAATAATAAATACAAGGCATATAACAAATAAATAAATACGAGGAAAGCAAGTAAAATAAAAATAAATGATACCAGAAAATTTAACATGGTTCATCCTTAAATTTGGGCTAGGTCCATGGGACTAACTCCAAAAATTTTTCCACTATACCAATAGTAGGCTTACAAGAGAGATACTTCTCTAGAGAAATATTCTAGAGGTATAATACAAATAATTGAGATAAATCTAAATAGTGTCACACAAGTGTTTCCCAAACACCAAAAAAAATCCTCACTAGTTGATCACTCCTTAAAATTATATCTCTCTCTAAATAATTTTCTTTAAAGCAAAACGTTGCTTTGGATTTTTTTTCCTCCTCTCTCATTGAATTCTCGTATACACAGACCAGCTTTTATATTGGTAACAAGTGCCTATTTATAGGCAAAATTCTTTGCCAACTCAAGCCGGTCAAAATATGATAAACAACCAGCTATAATCTCTAGCTAAAAATGTGTAGGATACAACTGCTTAGCTATTCACCCTTAATAAGGTCAGCTAATAGCCAACTGGAGGTGGCTTGCAAAATTCATGCATATTTCACATAGCCAATTCAGCTACGTCATCCTTTTTCTTTCGTTTTCAATAATAATAATAATAATAATCCGCCAACGTAAGCGGGACCTTTCATTATTTTCCAACTTTGTCATAAATACTTTTGTTTTAAAACTATCACCTATACAATTACCTATCTATATTATAAAGATAATGGCATTATAGATATTTTTTCTTTTACTCCGATAATTACTTATTTTATTTTTTACATCAAGTGAATAATGTAATAACCATTATAAATTTGTGACATTCTTGTCGAATTGAAATTTGGAATGCACTTCCTCTCTTATTCCATATGGAAAAATGAACAAGTCTAAAGTCACATGAATGTTTCTATATATGAAGATGATCAAAGAAAATCTTTATCCTTCCTATTGTATGTATGTAAAAAGAAAAGGGAAAATAATATTATTTTTTAACACGAAAGGGAAAAAAGTAGCATTTCAATATACAAATATCACTAAGAAAAAATATTTATTAATGAGGTGAAACTCACCTCTTTATTCTCCAAAAGTAGAGAGAAGCATAAAAATGTTACCTCTTTATCTTAATCAACAGCAAATCTCACCTCTTTTCAAAGGTAAGGAATTTCTTGTTGTTTGAAAATTTTTAAAGAGTCCACTTTCCCTCTTTCGTACTTCATTATCTCGCTCTAAGTCTACCTTTCTCAAATTTTCCCTCCTACTTCCAGCAAAATTTTCCTCCTTTTCACAAGAAAATTTCCCCCTTTCTACCGAATTTTTTTCCTTTTATTTTTTTAACTTTACTAATAATCTTTTTTTTTAATTTACAAGTATTAGAAGCAATATTTGTTATATATGCAAGTTTTAGGTTTTTTTTTCTTCTATTTATTTTTATTTAGTTTTTTAATTAATCAATTTAAAAGTAAATTTAACTTATATTATAATTATATTACTATAAATTGTTATCACACAATATTATTAAATAACATATTATTGAATAAATGAAACAATATATTATTATGAATATATATTGCATATTACATAATGCAATATAATCTAAAAATAAATTTTGCGAGTTAAAAAACAAAAATAGGGTCTTTGAGGCAAGATTTGCATCTATCTGAGATAAAGAGGGGAGTCTCACCTCTTAGCATACATAGACAAAACATATGATTAGAGGCAAGACTATCTCTTTGTTTTAATGAGAGGCGAGTCTCGCCTCATTTACTTTAAAGGTGGTTAAAAAAAAGGTACGGTTCATTGAGGCGAAATGAATTGTCTATTTTAGCTAATTAAGATGATTTTTAGGCCTATTGAGGGAGGGTGGGGGGAAGGAGAAGTGATAAGGTTTGGAGTATGCCTTCAATGGGGAGAAATCCAATGAGCTTTGTGAAGGATTGCATAAATGGGCTTTTACACCATCTATAACCCAAAACCTTAAGAATGGATTAATGGAACTTCCCTCTTATAAGCCCTTCACACGAGTCCCATATTTCCCATATAGGATTCTCACACTTGCACCCCAACAATCTCCTTCTCAAGTGTGAGTCTCCACGATGGGGTAGACCATACTCTCCCTCAAGAGCTTATCAAATTGACTCCACTAAACCCGCTTTATGAGTGGCCTACTCACCATAGGTTTCATAAACGAATCATACCACAAAGCTCTTCTTTTCATATGGTGGGCCAACCATGGGAGTTTCCCTGCCGAACAATCGGCTGATACCAATTGATAGGGTTTGGAGTATGTCTTCAATGGGAAGAAATCCAATAGGTTTGTGAAGGATTGCACGAATGGGCTTTTGACACCATCTATAACCCAAAACCTTAAGGTAATGGGTTAATGGGTTTTTCCTCTTATAAACTCTTCACACAAATCCCATATTTCTCATGTAGGATTTTCACATTTGCACCCTAACAAATAATTATAAAATGCATCAAATAATAACTTTTTAATTTTATGTGAGTTTCCTCATGAGTGTTACATTTCTTGTATTTGTATTTGTAATGGACTTAATCATAAGTATATAAAGGTGGAAATGCATGATCAAGAAATAGGGGATAGTGCTTGTGCTTGGTATTGATTGCTTATATAAGACTTACTTATTAAATTAAAAGTGAAAATAACATTTGTTTGAGTAGTAAAGATTTGACATACCAGGAATGGTTTGTGTGAGCTTGTGCCTTAGACTTTGGAAAGTCAAAATAACGAAGTTACAGTTTAGTGAAAATAACAAAGTTACAGTTCAATACGGCATTCCATCCATAAACCGACGGTCAATCGAAAAGGACAATACAGATTCTTGAAGATATGCTTAGAGCTTGTGCCTTAGACTTTGGAAGGAACTGGGATGAACACTTACTTCTAGTTGAGTTTGCATACAATAATAGCTATTAGATAGCGATTCAAATGGCTCCATATGAAGCTTTATATGGGAGAAAATGTAGATCTCCTTTGCATTGGGACGAAGTGGGTGAGAGAGAGTTAATTGGTCCTAATTTGGTACAACAAGCAATTGATAAAGTTCAAATGATCAAACAGAGATTAAAAGCAGCTCAAGACCGTTATAAAAGTTATGTCGACTTGAGAAGAAGACCTTTAGAGTTTGAACTAGGAGACCATGTATTTCTCAAGATATCCCCAACAAAGGGAGTTTTTAGATTTGGAGTAAGGAGTAAATTGAACCCAAGATATATTGGACCATATGAAGTTCTAGAACGAATAGGACCAGCAACTTACAGATTGGCTTTACCACCAAATCTATCGGGTGTTCATGACATCTTTCATGTGTCTCAGCTTAGAAAATGCACATATGTTCCTAACGCTATATTGAATACAAATCAGCCAGAGATACTAACAGATTTGATTACTAAGGAGAAGCTAATTAGAATTTTAGGCAAAATGGACAAAGAATTGAGAAAAAAAGTGATATCGATGGTAAAAATCCAATGGAGTAATCAATTTGAGAGAGAAGCGATTTGGGAAGTAGAAAGTATGATGAGACAGAAGTACCCCAAATTTTTTGGAGACTTGAGGTAAGTTAAGTTTTGGGGACGAAACTTCTTGAAGGAGGGAAGAATGAAATAACCTAATTTATTCAATAATTAAATTTTCATGTAAATATAATACCAGTTCTAAATATTAAGTTTGAAGTAATTTTTATATATGAAAATGAATGTGTAAAAATAGGTTTGATATACTATGTTTATTAATGTAAATTATTGATGTATGTGTATATGTGTGATGAGATTAATGCTAATGTTTTATGTATATTAATGTGTTTAGTATAATTAATATTTGTGTCTCTTATGAATTAATATATATGTGTTATGCTTAAATATATTAAAACAACTTTTGAATTGTCTAAATAATTGTTAGCAGAATTTTACAAAAAGTTAAGCCTATTTTCAAGCTCAAATTAAATTCAAATTAACCCCAAATTAAGCCAAACTCATATGTACCGCAAAAGTCAAACTTAGGATAAATATAAGTCCCAAATTTGATTAAATAGACTCTCTTTTGGCAGCCCACAAAATTCATACGAATTTTCACATTTCCTTTCTTTCTTTGTTTCTTCTTTCTTCAAACCATAAGCTTTAAACCTTAGTAAAAACAAGCTATTGGATTCAACAAATTCCTCCAAGGCAAAGCTTCTTCATGTAAGTTAATGCAAATTATAAACTCTTGCTTATTCTTTCTTGTGATATAGATATAGAATCCATGTTAGGATGAGTTTAATGTCTTATGAGTTGGAATGGTTTTATGTATTACTAAATGTTAGGTTGTGTTTTGTTATTATATGAACTTGTTATTTATGTTATGAAAGTAGTGAGAAGTATTGGTGAGGATTGAAGTTGAATTTGAGTAGTTAAGTTGAAGTGAAGAGTTAGAGTAGGAGATTGTTGATATAATGAGGTAGTTTGACGTGTTAAAATGATGTTCAAAGTTGTTAGGAATGATTAATGTGGATAGAAGGATAGTGTATGAAGTTAAAAATGTGTTTAAAGAAGGATTAAAAGTGTTATATGTTATAAATTTTGAAAGTGCAAAAAAAGGAACACAAACACTTTTCGAACATGTTTTTGTGTGTACACTGGCAAATGGTACTTCAACGTCGCCAGAGCAGAGGCGGTGTTGAATATGATCAGAACCAATTTTTCTAATGCTGCTTATAACACCGTCGGCGTTGTGAAGAAATAGGCTAGTGTTTTTTTTTTAAATCTTACACCGGCCACTTGGGATTCAATGCCGCCGGCCTTCAATCGTTGTTGAATGCGAACAGACTGATTTTCTTAACGCTACCGGCTTATAATTCCAACGCTGCCGGCATTCAGCTTAATTTTGCCTATGTAATATAGCTGCGTGTCTCATGAGTTTTACAATTCAACCTTCTTTAATTGTCCTTCTTTACTTCATATATGGTCTTCTAATAAATCTAAGCTATATAACTATGTTTTAGGTATGAATTAAATGATAAAACTATATGTTAGGTTCATTGAATCTCCTTGTATAGTTAACCTAAAATTGTGTGTTGTATATATGTTCTACGTTTGATATTTGATTTGTTTCATATTTCTTATTTCAGTTAAAGGTTTCTTCAGTTGATTCCCTCAGTAGTGAATATAGTAATACACTACTAGGTTCAGTACGTAATAGCTTGCTTGATGTATGCTAGGGTGGCAATATTAATTGACTTAATTCAATTCGATTTAATACTTTGATGAACTGGATGTTTATTACGTTGTTTATCTGGTCCGAGGAGCAGCAAACCTGTCATGATGCAATGACATGTTAGTAAGTGCTTAATCTAAGTCATGATGCAATGATTTTACCATAATGCAATGGTACGCTATGATGCAATAGCGATTTCGTTTTGTAAGCGGATAGCTGATGAGGATAATAGTAGAGTAACGTTTGCTTAAACTTAGGGGAAATGCCATGGTTTTGTTCAAAGTTTTGGAGACTTGTAAACTAGATCATGTTGTGGATTGAGTTTAAGTAGAGTCAGGCAACGCCTTTTGAGCCCTAAATGAAGCTATTTCTTTATGGAATAGACATAGGAGATATAAGTATTCAAACTACTTATATCAACCCCCTGAGCAGCTACTGTTACTCAGAACCCCTAAATTCCCAGAGCGTGATTCCGGGGTTTGAATACCTTACTGTTGTTTTGTTAAAAGAAAACTTAACAAGATAATAACTTGATCGTTGATACATTTCATTCAAATTAAGTTCACTTGACAATTCATTTTTGTATTTGTTATTGCGTATTGGGCCTTTGGCTCACTTTTGCTGCTTTACAAGTATTAAAGATGAGTTGTATGATAATCTGGGTTACGGGTCAGATTTTGAGAGGTTCATGGATGAGTGGAACGAGTAGAACTTGAATGCCCTTGGTTTTTGGGAGAAGCTTTTGCTTAGAGCATATTTCTCTATATATGAGGCTTGTTAAATAAACCTAAGTTGTAAAAACACTTTAAGATCCCTTAGGTTATCTTTTGTACAAAAACAACTTGTAATTTTGTAGTGTCTTATATTGATACTAATCCTTTGTACATATAATGTATATGTATGGATTGCTTTTATTAGCAATATTTTTTGTTTAAAATTTGTTTATAAAGTGTGATAGATTTAATCAAACATTCTCATAAACTGTTAGTTTTAGGACAACCTTACACATATATAAAAATATTTTATATGATTGGGGACTTGGTACACTAAATTTCGGGATTTAGTGGGTCGAGTCTTCACAATATGGGTTGCTTAGAACTAGTGAGTGCATGTTGATTGTGTGGACCCTTGTAATAATTCCTCAACCCTAGCTGCGAAAGGTGCAAATTTGTATTATATACGATGCAACAAATTGATTGTATATATATGCTCATATGTTTGTTGCATTCCATATACTTGTTAATAATTGTTTGATAACCACGATTGAGAGTGTAACAGGAGAGATATTTCACTCAACTAGATGTAGTTGACTCCTTAACTGTTTATTTTTGTAGGTAAGATAAAAAAATTGGGATTGGGATAGGATATAAGTGTAGAGCAAATCAAAGATTAAGTCGTACAAATTAGGGAGGGGAATCAAAAATTTGACGGGTTAAGTTTAATTGAAAGAAGAAATTTGAAATTTGATTCTTCTTGTTATTAGGGTATCCGATTATTTTTTGTATAGTATATCGTGTAATATCGATCTCTCGTTATTTGCATAATAATTAAATATATGTATAATATACGAGATAATAATTAATCGAAGTTTTGCAAACTTTGACTTACAAGATTTCTTATTTAGACTGCACATTGTGATATAATGATTTTAGGATCATTTTGTTTGTCCCCTATTAGGGTTGTGACATTTAGCCTCCTAAACAACCTTGGTATCACATCATATCATGACAGCGGACAATTGTATGAGAACATTCTATACGTGGAGATGGCCCCAAAAATCTAACAATGGCTTTTATGATTTAGTTAGCATTTGGTTGTAAGAATTATATAAGATAAAGAGAAATTAGATAGCACAGTATAAGGAATGCTGAATAATAAAATTCACCTATACCGCTTTTGTTATGCATGATACCGAAAAGGATTTTTATGTTATTTATTGTTTAATATATATATAAGTACAATACAAGGATATTATAAAAATATTTGAACGATTCACTGAATTTGAGTTGTCTAGTAAAAGAAAATTGTCCTATTATTTATATGGTACTATTTTTTTTCAAATTTATATGATACACTTATGTCATATTATCTAGTATTAAAAATCTATAACAATAACCAAATATAACAAATTGGATTCTTTTTCAATCCAATCTCATGAATTTATATGAACAATTAGCAACCGCTCTCAGTTTAATCTTTCACCACGGTCTCGCATCCCTGAATTGTCGAGCCATATAATACACTAACAAATTATACTTTTACGGATCACGTTGTCTAAAAGCTTGCATTTGTCAAAATGTATATTATTTTCCAATTAAAGTAACGCTCATTAGGCTTCATGAATTTTCCCAATGATATATAAAGACAAAACCACCAATTTAAAATTGTGGATGGAAATTCGATGCTCTTTGAGATGTGTTCCATTGACGTCGAAATCATTTTTACATTACCCAAATTTCATGCGCAAATGTCCAGTTTATTTAGAACGCCTCATTCCCTCCATCCACTTTTGTCAATAAACAATAAACCTTAAACTCTGGCTCGAGATTTTGAAACTTATGACGTTTTTATGCAACTAAAATATTTTTATCTTCAGATCGTGTTATCAATCCAGTTACGCCATATATGAAGTGAAAACAAAAAGTTGCGATTAACTTTAATTAACTTCATGCGTAACGGTTCCTGATATGTGTATAGAGAATTCATACATTGCCATATAGGTGGCTAACTAAGACAAGTCTTCCAACTTTTTGTTGAAAATATCCCACATCGGTTGTGGAAGGGGCTGGGTGCTACTTTATAAGTGTGAGAGAAAATCTCACCTCATAAGCTAACTTTTAGGATTGAGAGACCCAATAGCACCCAACAGTGGTATCAAAGCCAAAGTTTGCAACATCTCCGATGAGACGGACATGGATAGTTAATCCCATGGGTCGACTCCGAGGTGTAATAGAAAGAGATGTTGGAGATATCCCACATCGGTTGTGGAAGGGGCTGTGTGCTACTTTATAAGTATGAGGGAAATCCTCATCTCATGAGCTAACTTTTGAGATTGAGAAGGCCCAATAGCATTCTATATTATTATTACTTGATTTCAATGCACATTTTAGTGTTATTAATTATTTTAATTTGGAATCTGTAATCGACGCTATTCTACCTTTTTATACCACTTACTGATCTGCGATTCAATTATCCACTCGAAGTTTCATCCTTGAAACTTGTTTAGGTTTATCTAGATTGTGGGGAATTACATCGTTCCTCCCTCAAGAAAAGTTTTGTCCTTGAAACTTATTTGGGTTTATCATTTCTTTCCTTCTATAATACACTCTTGCTTTTACTATAGCCATTTCATATATTTGAATAAAAGTTTCGAATATAAGTTTTAGAATGAATACATGATATGAAAATCTCATATTTGTATTCTATCTTGTGTACCCTTGAAGTAGATTATAGATAAATAATTAAATTAAATTAAATCAAACTAATGAATTGCCACAATTTCCTTAAATATGTCACTTGACATAGGTTTTAATAAAAAAAAATGAGTGAAATAACAAAATGGCAATTACTTATAGAATGAACTCTAATTGGTTATGCATTAAAAGGGATACATTGATTGGGGGAGGGGAAACACATTAGATAAATATACATAGAAACAGAATATTTGAGCCCTAATCCAATAATTATTCTATTGTAGCTTAAATTCCTAAAAGTGCTCATCCAAAAATTGCCCCAAACAAGTTACAAGACACTCATAACAAAAATAATGATAACCCATATGGTTCAAACATACTCTTTAGTTAACGTCTACCACAAGTGAGCTCTTTATCAAGATGTTATAACCCAATTGTCATGGATACTAATCTTTGATTAACAATACGTACCCCATTACTCACATCACATACAAAATAATAATGCACATTTGTGTTTTTCATCCTCAAAATGTGCATGGGATATAATATGCCTAGTCACTATCACAAACTTGCCTTATGTAGTAGATAGCACAATATCAAGTAGCCAAAATGACACATTCCAACGAGTCAAACAATCTGCAAATTAAAATAGAAGACCCAGAGATCTTTCTTTTCAAGTCCCCCTATGAAAGCTAAGTCCACAAATCTAGCCAAATCACATGAATATTTAACATCTCCAAACAAACATTGGATTCTATCCTCAAATGTCATCATGTCCACTTAACACTGTTCTAATGACATATATTAGATTTGCCATTGTCTCTGGCATATGCAACATCAGTATTAATAGGTTTGGATTAGATAAGTATTATAACTAAGTTGTAGGGTAGGAGGGTGCATAAAACATGATCGATAGAGCTGATGGTGCTATGTGACACATTTAACAGATTCTGATGGCAAGGCTAGTGCTATTAACTAACTAATATCTACTTATGGACATTTCAAATCTACTATTATATATTAAAACAAAGGTTAGAGATAACTTGGGAATAATGGGACAAATGGTGAAGAAGAGAGGGAGGGAAAAAATGTTGGGAATTTTTAGAAAAAGGGCTTTGATGCCATGTGAAAGTATATAAAGTATAAAAAAAATTTTTTGAGAGAAACTACATTGAATTACTTAAATCGACTAAGTACAATGAGCTCATATTTACTTATCAAGATTGGTATGCTATATAAATAGATGTCGTTAGGATGCAAGTGTGAGAATCTTACATGGGAAATATGGGACTTGAGTGAAAAGTTTATAAAAGGAAAGACCCATTAACCCATTGTCTTAAGGTTTTGGGTTATAAATGGTGTCAAAAGCCCATTTGTGTTATCCTTCACAAAACCTATTAGATTTCTCCCTTATGATTGGCCAACCATGTGGAAAGAAGAGTTTGTGGTATGACTCGTTTGAGAAACCCATGGTGAGTAGGTAGGACCACTCACAAGGCGGGTTTAGTGGAGTCAGTTTAACAAGCTCTTGTTGAGGGGGAGTATGGCCTACCCCATTGTGGAGACTCACACTTGAGGGGGAGATTGTTAGGATACAAGTGTGAGTATTCCACATTGGAAATATGAGACTTGAGTGAAGAGTTTATAAGAGGAAAGACTCATTAACCCATTGCCTTAAGGTTTTTGGTTATAGATAGTGTCAAAAGTCCATTTGTGTTATCATTCACAAAACTCATTGGATTTCTCCCCATTAAAAGCATACTTCAGATCCCTAATAGATGTGATAAAAGAATAATTAAATGAGCTGTGCAAAGCCATATTTAATGTACTTACAATGAAAGATATCTCACAATTATGTTGCTGATAAATCTTACACAATTTTGTTGAAATCTGATATAGAAAAAATTATGTTTAAAGTTGATTTGATCTCATAATTAATGATGATTGAAGGATAATTTTTAGTTGGACAATCCTATCCCTATTTCAACATTTATAAGTATATTAAAAATTAAAATCTTTGGCTGAAAAACCGGTGGCAGGGATCCCGGATTTGGGTACTATTATTGTCCTTTACTCCTTTGAACTAAAGTGACATAATGATACATCTAGACCTCGCAGTTTGCCCAACTGGCGGCAAACGACAACTGTCGGCGCCACTTGCTATATAAATTCCTCTTTTGACGTTGATTCGTGGACCAGTTACTGATAGTAGCCCTATTACGTGACCAAAAGACAATGACGTAGGATGACCTTACCTGTGAAAGAACCGATAAGTCAGTCTTAAACCTCAGAATTACGTCATCACCTCAATTCCTTTGTCGGCCCTTCAGGCCTACGCACCAACACGTCGAGAAGAAACTGGCACAATACTTTTTTCGTACGCTTTCTTTTAAGACTACATTGATGCGGTTTACGTATACCAAATCGTACTGGAATTTATACTGTGAGGTTGGGATCCAATTTTGAGATGAATTACTGGTTGTCCTTTCGGAAACTCGATGCGGGGAGGAAAAGCCAACAGGTCACGGATATAAAAGTAGCCGTATATAGAATTTTTTTTAATACATCAAAAATATCAATATGCGAGATAAAATTATTTTATAATATCAGTATTTTAAATGATTAAAAAAAAATATTTAAGATATTAATATTTTAAATAATTAAAAAATTAATGTTTTATAAAAAAATTAAATAATATATTAATAATGGACCAATAATCAAAATTTAGGAGGCTATTATAAACTAAGTGAAACGTTGATATTTTATTTGATTCTCAAACAATAATATCTCAAGTAAACTTACTCTAAAACAATGATACCTTCCGAAATAATTTATTCTAACTTTTTTTTTTTTAATGTATTATGAATGCCATGATTAGAAATTGTTGAGATAGCAATCCAATAAACAATTTACCTTTACATGTGCTTACGATTTTCATGTTTTAAAGTATGTGCCAATCCTCGAGCTTAACAAAACCAAAAAAGAAAATTGAAATTTCATACGTAAATTTTGCATAAAAATTTTCATTTGTTACTATATTTTTTAGTCATTTAATTCCAAAATTGAATTTTCCTTACCTATTTTTATTAGCTAACTAACATTATTTATTCTGGTTCCTGATATAAAAAAATCAACTTATCAGTACTCGATTGTATTGTAAGCAAACGGTATTAATTATGTAGTATAGATAATTACAAAAAATTAATTAAATATTATTAATAATCATTTTAAAGTTTAGATATCTCATTGAATTTCCGTACAAATTTAACATTAACCCTATAGCACTGATGGGAGAAAATCAAGAACTATGTTTAGGATGCGAAACCTACAAGTGTTGGAAGTTTTGAGTGTGTTTGGCTCGATAATGTTCTCGTCTGTCATATTATAACTACATTAACAATGAAATAAGGTATATTCAGATTAGTTCATTGGATCAATTTATCTATATTGGCATCATCCTAGCAATCAAAGTACTAAACTTATATCTATCAGATATTTTTCATTTCGTGTTGGTTGCCTTTATAGCGCCTTTATCAATCACAATAATCAAAGTAAGAAAAATAGAGAAATAATGTGTTTATTGGGCATATTGTCAAGGCCAAAACAAATAATGCACTCTCTTGTTCACAAGTACATATTCTCCTTTAATCTATAAAAAGGAGGGGATTTGGATTGTGGTGTATTTCAATTTGAGATAATATGGATTTCATTACACTATAACATATTGGTGGTTTTTTTTGTTTAATAAGTTAGTAAAGTTTATGGTCCGTGAAATGAACCTAATTAATTATTATTTATCTATGAAAATGATTGTTAGACAATGCATTTTATAGTTTAAGCCATTAAATAATTTATAGGACTAATCTCAAAAAATAAAAAGGACATAGAATTTTCTAAAAGTTAAGCTTCACATCTCCTTGATTAGTATTGATTCTTTAATATCATAAATAAGAGGAAAAGCAATTACATCAACTGTTTATTATATATAAATATTTAAATTTAATCAAATCATCTATACTTCAAATAAGTAATGTTTGTTATCTAAGTTTGTGTTTACATGAGGATAGTCTTCCATTGCTATTTCACTTTATTACTAAAAGGATTACTGATATGACAACTTCATACTTTAGGAGCTTCTATGGTCTCATTGATAGGACTGAAAGTCAATCATTTAACATTTAGATTAAATATAGTAATTAAAATATTAATTATAGTGAAATTGGATATGATCTAAGCTATTATATAGTCAACATAGAATCATAGAATTTCCACAAAATTTACTTAGGATGTTATAAGAAAAAGCTAATTATGAAGCTATTAGACATACATTTTAATAGCTGAAGCACGTGGAGTCAATACACAAAAGATGAAAATAAATTGCTTGGATACAAGCAATAAATTCGAATGCTAGCAATACTTCTTGTTCGAATACAAACTCAGAAGTGGAGCAATATTTTTGTATTTTTGTATGATATTTTTTTTGGGTTTTCTTACATCAATTATATGGATATCAGCTTCCTTTAGTTTACAGCCATGTGAGACCTTGTGCTAATAATAGCGACGTCATCAATTCAATTGTAACTAATTTGTTTGTAGAATATTATCTAATGCAGAAGATTAACTATAAAACTAAGCGGGCGGCTTTTACTATATGGCCAAATTCTAATTAGTTACTTAAGTTAGGCCTGCTCCAATACGACCCAAATCCTAATTATTAGCCCATCCAGTTACCACTTGTTTTCACAATACCCCATCTCTTCTTGTCGGCTTAGAAGTCTTCATTTTACTTTCATCACTTCTCACATGCAACTTGATTACATTCTCATCTCCTAGTGGAAACCTTTGACCACAAAGGGTTTTGAGTGAGGAAACCGCAATCGGAGATCATGGAAGTACTCCCACGTGGCCTCCGTTGTGACAAGCCTTTACATAAGATAGTAACATAGTTCGGCTCCCATTCCTTGTCTCAACCTCTTTCAATCTAAAATCGATGCAGGTTCTAACTCTTTGTTGTTTGTTGAATGAGGTTGCTGAGATGACAGATCAGGGCGTGGACCATGGAATTTCTTCAATTGTGACACATGAAAGGTTGGGTGAACTGAAGATCCAGTTGGTAAGTCCAATTTGTACGCTACTTTCCCTATCTGTTGAATAATTTTGTATAGTCCTTAATATTTTTAGGATTAAGTTAATGAACCCTAGATGCCTTCAAGGAGCCTTGACGATAGGGTTGTAACTTCAATAAGACTAGATCCCCAACCTTGAAACTTGGTTCAATCCTTTTCTTATCAGCTAGGGTTTTCATCCTGTTCTGAGCCTTCCTTAGATGAAATTTTAACATTCTGAGGATGTATTCCCTGTTTGTGAGAATTTATCTATTGCTACATTCCTAGAGTCCCAAAGAATGTACGGTAGATGAATTAAGGTTTCATACCTGTAAAGGATCTGGAAAGGGGTTTTTCTTGAACTGGAATGAAATTGGTGTTGTACCAATAGTAGCTTGTGAGAGATACTGACACCACATTTGGGATATTCCCTTGTCATACATCTCAAACAAGTCTCCAAGCATTATTTACCACTCCGTTTGTCCATCCGTTTAGGAGTGGTAGGCCGTTAAGATATTGAGAGCAACCACTTGTAATTTGAAGAACTCCTGCCAAAAAGTACTAATGAAGAGAGGACCTCTGTCAGTAGTAATGGTTTTGGGTAAACCATGGAGTTTGTAGACATTGTTTAGGAACACTTGAGCCACCTGAGCTACCGAATATGGATGAGTTAAAGCCAAGAAATGAACTATATTTGCTCAGTCTGTCTACCACCACTAGAATTACATCCTTCCCGGTTTGATTTGGGTAACCATTCCACAAAATCTAAGCTTATTACTTTCCAA